>CAUYPK010157890.1:0-35907 GCA_963574355.1 Loris lydekkerianus
CGTAGCAACGACTCAGCAAGGCCCGGCCTGAAACTGCCTCTACCTAGATACAGCCAATGTGGTACCATGCCATTGGCCCGACCCTGTCACTCACCTCTTCCCCCACCTTCTTTCCCTGCCCCTTCTCCACAATAAAAAAAAATAAAAAATAAAAAAAGAAAAAAGACAAAAAAAAAAGAATGGAATAAAAAGTATCCAATGTACTCAGCCCTACTATGAAACCAATTTATAGCTTTCATATGAAATCTATAACCCAATTATAGCCCAAGAAGAAGAGGAAAGGGGAGAGGGAGGGGAGAGGAGGGGGGAGGATTTGTGGAGGGAGGGTAAGTGGTGGGAGGACATCTATGGTGCATCTTACAAGGGTACATGTGAAATCTATCAAGTGTAGAATATAAATGTCTTAACACTATAACTAGACTATAAATGCCATGAAGGCTATGTTAACCAGTATGATGAAAATATTTCAAATTGTATATAAAACCAGTACATTGTATCCCATGATTGCAATAATGTACACAGTCATGATTTAATAAAAAAGAAAATAAATAAATAAATACTAATTTGGGGATTAAAATACATGTTTTACTATTTATATTTGTGATATGTTAAAAATAGCATACAAAAATTTTGAAATAACAATTATAGAAACATACCTGGCTATGGTATGGCTATTGGGAAATTTGAATAAATTATACCAGGTATTATAACCTGTTGATATATAATGGCAAGAATTGAAAGTATTTAGCCCATTATTAGGATATTTCTCTTTAATTTTGGATCAAATACTCAGGCTCTTTATATCATTTTAAGATTCCCATGCCTGTGATGTTTTATGTTTCCATAAGATGTTAAATTTCATGGTATATCCTCAATATAAAAACCATATACATTTGAAAGTTTACATGTCTAGTCTATAGTACATCTTTTCTTTTACTGAATGTATTACTTTATTATTACATCTATTGTATCCGATTTTTTTTTCTAAAATGTTACTGTTGAATACCTTAGGTTTGGGTCAGTTTTGCATTGCGAGTTAATTTTTGTGAGTGACTAGAGGGGTTGTTTCAATCTTCTATATGTGGCTATACAAGTTTCCCAGGACCATTTCCTGAACAGAGGTTCTTTTTCCTAATGTATTGTTTGTGTCTGCTTTGTCAAAGATCAGATAAAAACATGAAGAAAGTTTTACATCTGGGATCTCTGTTTGGATCCATTGGACTACAACTCTGTTCCTCTGCAAGTACCATGCTGTTTTGGTTACTATAGCCATGTAGTACAGATTGAAGTCTGATAAAGTGATGTCCCCCATTTGTTTTTTTTCATTTATTAAGGTTCCCTTGGCTATGTGTGGTCTTTTCTGGTTTCATACAAAACATAGAATTATTTTTTCTAGGTCTCAAAAAATGACATGGTATTTCAATGGGGGTTTGCATTGAATCTATAAATACTTTTGGGTAATATTGACATTTTGATGATGTTGATTCTGATGATCTATGTATATCATATATTTTTCCATATGTTTATACCCTTCTTTAGTGTTTCATTGTTTTCACTGAAGGGATCATTCACCCCTTAGTTATATGCATTCCCAGGTATTTGTTGTTGTTGTTGTTGTTGTTGCTGTTGTGAAAGGTATGGAGTCTCTGATTTGGTTCTCAGCTTGACTGTTGTTAGTGTGTATAGATGCTACTGATTTGTGCACATTGATTTTGTGACCTAAGACTTTGCTGGATTTATTTATCAGTTCCTGGAGTCTCTTGGCAAAATATTAGGGGTTTTCTAGATATAAAATCATATCTTAAGCCAAAAACAACAGTTTGGCCTCTGAATAGAAGTGGTAATAGTGGGCAACCTTGTCTGGTTCTGGTTCCAAGTGAGACTACTTTCAATTTTTCTCTTTTCAGTAAATTTTGGTTATGGGTTTTGTATATGATTTCAAATTTTGAGGTAAGGCTCTGATAGACATCATCCTAGGCAAAGAATTTATGAAGAAGACCTCAAAAGCAATCACAGCAACAACAAAAATAAATAAATGGGACGTGATCCTATTAAAGACCCTCTATACAGCCATGGCGGTAATCATTAGAGCATGTAGAAAACCTATAGGAAGGGAGAAAATATTTTTATTCTATATGTACAATAAAGGGATGATGACCAAGATCTACAAAGAACTCAAGCAAATTAGTAAGAAAAAAAATAAATAAAAACTAGGAAAAAGACATGAACAGAAACTTTTCAAATAAAGATAGACTAATGACCAAAAACATATGAAAAAATGTTCAACATCTCTAATCCTCAGGGAAATGCAATTAAAAATCATAGTGAAATAACATATAACTCATCAAAAAGGCCCAAAACAAGAAATGCTGGCTTGGATGCAAAGAGATAGGATCACTCATGGGCTTTTGGTGAGACTGCAAACTATTAATAGTACAACCTCTATGGAAAGACATATGGAGATATCTTAAAGCACTAATAATAGAGCACTATTTGATGCCACAATTCCACTCCTGAATATTTACCAAGGTGTGTGTGTGTGTGTGGGGGGTCAAACAAGAAAACAAAACAAACCAACAACAACAACAACAAACCCTACACTCCAATCTTTATAGCAACACGATTCACAAATTCTAAGATATGGAAACAGCCTAAATGCCCTCAATATTTGAGTGTATTAATAAAATGTGGAATATGTACATCATGGCATACTACTCAGCCATAAGAAACAATAGCGATTTAGTATCTTTTGTCACAACCTGGTTGCAAATGGAGAAAATTCTTTTAAGCGGAGTGTCCTAAGAATGGGAAACCAAACACCACAGGTAGTCATCATTAAATTAAAGTAAATTATGCATACTTGTGCACACAAATGGTAGTAAAACTCATCAAAAATCAAGCAGGTCTAGTTATGGTTGGGTAAATTTATACCTAACAGGTACAATGCATACTATATGGCGAATGGTTGCACTTACAAATGTGCCTCAAATGGTGCAAAAGCAATTTCTTCAACTAAAACATTTGTACCTCCATAATATTCTGAAATAAAATAGTAAAAATAAATATATTGCATCAATTTGTCCCTATGCATTAGCTATAGCCCTCTTATTTTTATTATTGGTTTTTGAATTTAATAACATGGGCTTCACAAGCTTTGTATTTGAGCCATTTTATAAAGTGTCATAAAGTTGCTCTGCTTTGCATTTCTTCATACTGTGTTTGTGGTTTAATGTCTGTGTTCTACGCTAGACCCTAAAAGCATGATGGCTGTGGCTTTGCCTGTTTTACACATGCTCATATTTTTGGGACCCCAAATGATCTTTCCATACCTTAGGTACTTATTTTGTGTTTTATATATTTTTTGCATCAAAATTATTTTCCATTTACTAGTTTCTCTTTCATACTCCATTGCATTCATGTCATGGAAATAGAAGAAGTCCATAATGCAAAGTTCTACAATATCTAGTAATGAGGCAAAATATCAATTCTGATTTCATATTATAAAATAGCATCAAGCACTCTTAGAGGGAATCTCTCAGAGAGATTAAAAACGTGACAATGAAATATAACCAGCTAGAACTGCTCAATATATTAAGGAAAAATATTGTAGCATCATTTATTTCCCAGTTAATTGCTTAAGCTTCCACCTGACCCATTAACAGAAAATATTACATCTCCCTCTTGGGCTACATAGACTTCAAATAATCTCAGGAATGCTAGGGGCTTCATTGTTCTGAAAATATTAGTCTCCTTTCCACTTCCAAGGGAAGAGAAAGAAATTTCATCAGGCTTTTATTCCTGTGACTTTTAGAAAAGGAACTATAGTGTCATAATATTTTTTTAATTTTCTATTTGTTTATTGTGAGGATTTTAAAAACATATACAGGTAAGGAGGATAACAATGAACTTTTGTGTACCCATAATTCTGTTCTATTGGTCAACTGTTAGCCTTGTTTGTTTTGTTTTTTTCTATCTACCTCTCCCTTTTTAAAGCAGATGAGAGGATAAAGTATTGAATGTAAATTCAAGACATTACTTTTCACTAGCAAGTTCATTGCTACATACACATTTAGTAAATATTGACTTTCATGGATATCATAATATTTATACACACTTAATAAAATTAAAATTAATTTAATATCACTATAGCTTACTCCTTTTCAATATTTTTCTGATTGACTAAAGAAATGTTGCTTTACAACCAGTCTGTTCTGATCAATGTTTAAATGAGATTTTTCAGATTAATGTTATAGCCTTATATTAAAATATTGGAGATAGCTCTAAAACAGTCTAGCAAAATTACACAACTAATCCCCCTTACACAAGCTGGAATCATGATCTACACAATTTATCAGTCATATACTACACAGCATGCCAATAAAAATGATCCTAAGACTCTCTTTTCCAAGGTTCTAATAACTTTCTCTTTGTATCAGCCAGACATAAAAGGGTCTGATTATATACTCTTGTCCTAATGAAGTGTGCTATTCACCCTATATAAATAACCCTATTTAAGGCTCTGCAGGTGATTTCAAAATATCTTATAGTATATCCATCAAATTAGTCACATTAAAACAACAACAAAAAAAAACACAAAAACTCTGTATTTTCTGCTTAATATAATAGACACTTATTTAGCTCCTAAATGTGAGAATTAACCACTCGTGCTTGGCTAACTTGGGCGTCTTCCCTGCTGGCTCTGTCTGGGGTCACTTTTGTGCTGTATCCCTCCGTTCATCTGGAAAACTTTGCTTTTGGAAGTTGGCTGGCTTTTGCCCAGGGTGATAAGAAAAAATTTGGACATCTTCACCCAGTGGCATTAAAGGGGTTCCAACAGCATCTACAGAAGGAAACACCCATCATACTATTATATACTTTTTTTTTTTTTAATCTTTCTCCTTGTATCATGTTAGTTATTGTCTCGTTGGCTAAACCAAGTCTACTACTGAGCTCAAAAATCAACGTGGTAAGTAGATACGTAAAGGCAGGAGAGTTCACCACACACGTCTGGCCCTACAGAGCACCGTTACTTATAATGCATTTGACACCTTCTTCACTAGTGAAAAGAGAAACAAATTTCAAAAATTTAATCCCCGATGAAATACTTCTCTGTAAAATGACCTAAATCAAATATAATTTTTGTTCTGAAAAAAGTAATATAATAATTTTATATTTAAAACACAAATAATTTATATAAGATTATAATTAAGCCTCATTGATTAAAACCCCCCGGGTAGCTTAGCTTGATTCCCTTCTGATGAAATGAGATTATATCTGTAGAGTTCCCATCACAGTGGCACTTTTAAATGCATCAGGACAAGGCTCAGATCTCAGAGCTGTCTCTCTCAATACACAATGGTGGGAACAGACAATAAAGCCCTGGGAGTCTGATGCATTTTCAGTAACACGGGAATTATTATTTCTTTTTTCCTTAAAGCTACCTTTTCCCCCCACAGGGAAGAGGTTTAAAGCATTATTGTGGAGAAAAGCTATTTTGCTAGGTTTTTTTGTTGTTGTTTGTTTTTTTTTCTTTCTTTCTTTTTTTTTTTTAAATGGGTATTTCTTTGAATTTGAAAAGTGTCATGTCATTTTCAAGGATGTTATTAAGAGAGGCCGAGCCGGATCAGATTCAAACTTTCCTCTCACAACCAAATCTTCTGCAATTGAAAACGCCAGGGTGACAAAAGAAGCTTCCATGCAAGAATAAACTGTTCCGACTGAAAAGACCTACGTGCCCCCATCATCCCAATGTTACCTGTGTTATTACCTGGTTGTCACGCTTAGATTAGGTAGGAACATTACAATTAAATTGAAAACTAGTGGTAACACAGAAAAAATGTCCACTATTATTTTTTTCAACAATCCTCTTTACATGTTTGTGAGAATCTAATGAGAGCTGTCTAGTATTCATGTTCAGGAAAACGCGGTCACTATAAACTTGATCAAGAAATTAAATGTCTTATAAATGATGGGACAGAAAAATTACTAAGGCTCACTTACAATTGGCTGCGGTCTTCTCTTTTCCTTTTGGCCTTGGTTATTAATGCCAGTGTCTATCTCCCTGCATTCAGTAGGATTATGTTAGTTTATACAGATTTATGGTTACAAGAAAGCTGAGCATCAATTGGAAGAAGCAAAAATGAGTAAGTTTCATTAATGACTAAGTTCTTGTCTTTCCTGACGAGGTCAGTTACACTTCTAATGCACTATGAAGGTACAATCACTAGATAATATTTGTAAAGATTTCTATTTATCTTTACTATTAGATTTCATAAAACAGTATTAATAATATCAATTTGAAAGGTAAAATTAAAATGACTTTAGCTAGAGAACATGCAGCTAATATATTTTAACTCCTCAAAGTTAGCAGCTTTATTTAACATTTTTAAAAGATAGTTTTAGACTGACAAAAGAATTATGCAAATATAGTCGTGTTTCCCTGGATTCAGCTGTCTCTTTTTTAACATCTTAACCATAGAAGAGTTGCCAAAATTATGAAATTAACTATGGAACAAAACTATTAATTAAAGCACAGAAGTTTGAAAGGTTTCACAAGATTTTTTGTGAATGGCCTTTAAGTTGCATCCGCTATTATGTTTTTTAGTCATTCCTTCATAGAATCCCCTAATCTGTGGTATTCCTTTACCCCTTCTTTATTTTTTATTCTCTTAATACTTTTGAATAATAGAAGTTTGGTGTTTTATAGGTTGTTGCTCGGTTTGTATTTGCTGGGTGTTTTTTCATGTAATACTGAGGTTACACATTATAAAAAAGGAAACCACAAAGGTGACTTGTCTTTTTTAGGACCTCATGTCATGTAGGCTAGAATGTCCATATGCATCATAGGTGATATTAACATTGATCACTCCTGCAAGTGGCACTTGATAGGACTTGCTACTGTAAACCTACTATTTTTCACTTTATACTTGCTAAATATTTTGGACAATAAAGTTAGAATCTATCTGCATATCTTATTTTTATTAAACTTTCTCCCCCTAATTTCAGCATTTGTTAGGTGGTGCTCTTGCCTATAGTGATTACTGCTATATTGTTCTGATGGTAATTTTCTAAATCTGTAATTTCTCCTACATTTATTAGGTGCAAAATTTTGTAACTAAGAGCTATCCTTTCTCCTATTTATTTATTGATTGATGGATATCAATATGAAGCCAGGTATATTTATTTTATCTGGGGGATTTATAACCCAATACTACCCTTGTGGTCTGACTGAACTTAATATAATCTTGGCTATTGAAATTTCTTTCAGCTTTTCAGATGTGATTGTTGATATATTTTCGTATTTTGTCATTTATAAAAATATCATTTTATTGACCCCTTCTGTTCAGGCAACACAAGAAGTGTTAGACTTAATAACTGCCCTGGTCATAGAATCAATTGATTATCCTAGAAACTCTGTGTTCTTGTATTGCTACTGGATAACTCTTTGGTCAGCTTCTCAGTGGACCGGTAGAGTGAAAATGCATAGCACACATTTCTCTATCTCTCTGTCTTTACATCCAGCCATCTATCAATCCACCTATCTAATGTCTATTCATCATCTTCATATCTAATTAAAAACAGAGACAATGAGTCCATATCGAAACATCTGACTACAGTCTGTCACCTCCAGGTTCTTTGTATACTTCCCATTGTTTCTCTTGAAATTCTTTCTCAGTGGAAAAAATAGTTATATTATATGTATTTATTTGTCTCTACTATCAAGATAAATTCTAAATTCCTATTACACAGTACTGTGAGAAACAATTTACTAACAAAATTATAGTCTTTTCATAATTCATTTTCCCTTTAGCCATACACAGTGTCCTGTCAAAAGATTGTTTTTCAAAATTATCAAAGATACTTAGTTCTGTTCCTTTTCTCCGAATCCTCCCCTAAGCCAAATTGTCGCTATGTGATGAGTTTTTATTTCAGGTTAATTCATTGGCCAAAGTCTGTTTTCTATTTCTTCTTCCATGTCCTAGTTGACTTTGGTTTTTGTCTTAGCATTTACCTTATGTTTTGCGCATAATTTTAGATATTTTGAGAAATTCATAAAGTCATATATCCAATATCATAGTTCCATATAAATGTATGCAACTATCAGCCCAAAATAATTTACATATGGTAGACAGAATAATAAATACGTTACATAACAAAGGGGAATTCAAGTTCCAGATGAAATTAAATTTACTAGTAAGCAGACTATAACATAGATTATTTTGAATAATCTGAGCAGATCCAAAATATCACACATTTCCTTAATAGAATGAAGGAACAGAACAGTTCAGAGTCAGAGAGAGAGATGACTGTGGAAGAATGTTCATAATGATAGAGAACTGGTTGCTTTGAAGGCGGAGGAAGTGGGCTTTCCCCAAACAATGTGAGTAGCTCTTCGAAGAAGAAGAGAGAATGCAGAAGGCAAGAAGAGAGAACGCAGCCCTGTTGATAGTCTTGCTTTTAGCAATTATACCCATTTCAGACTTCTAACCTACTGAATGATAAGATAATACATTTGTTTTATTTTAAGACCCTGTTGTAATTTGTAATAGGGGTAATAGGAAACTCATGTGCCACACTGTGCTACACCTTTATAGAAAATCCCTCATCTGCTACTAAACTCTCCTAACCATTGATCTGTTTTCCAACCTAAAATATTATCCTGTACAGAGTATCATGCAAACACAATAGACAGTAAGTAGATTTTTGCTGATATTTTAATTCGGCAAAATAATTTCAGATTCATCTGTATTGTTGCATGTATCAACAATATATTAGTTTTTGGATAGTACTGCAACTTATGATACCACAGTTTATGTACTAGATGGTGTATACTCCTATTATTGTTTTTGACAATTATGAATAAAGCTTCTAGAAAGTCTTGTGTAGGATTTAGTGCAAACGTAAGTTTTCATTTCTCTTGAGTTGTACGTAGGAACAATTTTTGAGTCATATGGTAAGCGAATGTTTAATTTTATAAGAAATTTCCAGTATTTCAAAATGGCTGTAACATTTAGCAATACCCACCAGGTATGTATGCTAATTTCAATTGATTCTCATCTTCATCTGCAATTCTTATTGCCAGATTTAATTTTGTATGCATTTTTATAGATATGTAATGGTAGCTCGTGAGCCCATTTCATTTTGCATTTGCACTTCTGAACATATTTCAAATGCTTTCTTTCCGTCTGCATTTCTGTTTCAGATATTTTGCCAGTGCTTATTGTTGCTTTTTATTTCACAGGTTGAGAGTTCTTTACATATTTATATTTGCAAATATTTTATCTCAGTCTATGTCTTCTAAAACTTCTTCTTTAACAGCAGCTTTTATAGGGTAAATATATGTAATTTTAATAAACCTTGTTTTTCAAACCCTACCATAAATAGTAGGGTTGAGCCTTTTGTGCTGTTATCAAAAACTCATAAACAAACCAAGGCCACACCAATTTTCTTCTATTTTTTTTTCTAAAAAATGTATATTTCTGCATTTTCACTTAACTCTATTATCCATTTTTATTTTCATTCATATGAGGAAAAAGTAAATATCAAGGCTGAGTACTTTACATCTTGGATTTATTTGTCTATCATCAATTGTTTGAATGACTCCCCTTTTTCTATTGCATCATTGTTGAGCATTAGTTATCTATATTATTTTGTTTTACTTTTGTGTTTTTTATACTCTCACACCAAATTAGAAGCCTTTTTGCCAAGAGCACACTGTCTCCATGATTATATCTCTATAACCTTGTGACTGAGTAGGTTGCGTACTTTAGGTTTTCCCTCATTTTAAAAATTGTTTTGACTATTCTTGTTGAACTGCATTTTCGTGTAGATTTTAGAATGAACACATCAATCTCCATAAAGTAACCGCTTGATTATGCTGCAATCATAGCTGTTTCAATGAGTCTGTAAATCAAACTGTGAAAACTTTTTATCTCATCAATATTAGTTATTCATTCTGTAATACAAATGTATCTCCATTAGTTCAATTTATTTTTCTTGTGGCTTTTGTCAAGAGTGTTTTTTGTTTTGTGTTTTTTTAGTTTTCAGCATATATATCTTACATATATTTGTTGAAGTTACACCTCAGTGTTTCAATTTGGGTGTCATTTAAAATGATCAATTAAAAATAGTATTCAAATATTCATTATAGTATATGAAATATAATTTATACTTGTGACATTAGAAAATGGTGAATAGGAAGGTCTAGACCCTTTTTCTCCCATGGAGATGCTAGCTCAAGAACAATACATAGAATAATTCTGTTTGTGAGAAACCCAGAGCCATTTAATAGGCTCCTACACCCCATCTACTGTGAAACATGCCTCATCAATGTCAGTAGGAAAACCGTGGATTGCACTATATAAATTCCATATTATAATTGTGAAGGGGGGTTCCAAAGATGTGGATTCTGTCTCACTTGACAAGAATCCTGATGGGACCCTGCACACCTAGATGCCTATGAGGCAATGGAGGGGACGAGACGAGCTGAGCATTGTGCTAGGACCCCAGAGGACACATAGTGTAGCAAATGTGAAAGATGAAACAGTGGAGAAACTCGCAGAGAGAAAGAAGAGTGGAGCATATGTCCAATGTTCTGGCTTTTAGGGGCTGCCCAAAGGACTAATTACTGCCTAACTCAAATTCAGATGCTAATGGAAACCTCTAAATGTGTGGGAGCTACAGAGAATAAAAAGAGTTGTGTTGCATACTGCTGCTTAAGAAGACTGGGAGCGCAACAGTCAGACACCAGTGTAAGCTTGTACAAAAATAAAATGAAGTAAACAAATTGCTTTATATGTACAAGTCCCAAGAAGACAAAACCACAGAAAAGAACTGAGAGGCTCACAGAATCTTGAACTGGGCTGATTTTCATGTAAAGAGTAGTTCATAAAGATAGAAAGAATGGATTGTTTTTCTATAAAACACATATATAAACACAAAGTTGCAAAGAATGTGAAGAAATAGAGGAAGATGACCCACTGAAAAAAGTAAAATAATATTCAGAAACTGACTCTAAAGGAAAAATGGTAAATCAATTATCTGAAAAAGAATTCAAATCAACATCATGAAGATGCACAGTAAGCTCAGAAAAGTGTTGCACAAACAAAATAAAAATTTCAAGAGAAAAATTATTAAAAGAAAAAAAAAATCAAAGCTGAAGAATGATATAATTGAATTGATAAAAAAAAAAAAAATCAAGTGAAGGGTTCAAATATAGTGCCAGTATCACAGAATTAATGTTCAAGCAGCCCTTATTTTGCTTAATAGTAGCCCAGAGTACAAGAGTAGTGATAGTTGCTATTTGGATATGCTGAAGAAAATCCATAAAGTGCTTCCCTTAAGGGAAAATGTGAATGTTCATGACTCAGCAAGCAAAGAAAAAAATTGTATGCCAAAGTTGAAATTGTGAAGAAGGGCAAATAAATTTATGCTAGTTTTGCTTTTTACATCTCAAAGTAAAAGCTCTGGCAACAGTGTGTGGTAAGTGCTGAGTTAAAATGGAATCGCCATTAAATTTGTGAGTAAAAGATGAAGGATGTAAATAGAAACAAATTCTGACTGGCAGCAACTGGACTCAAGATTACTGGTGGTTCCACTGAGAGGCTTTGGAATGTGTCTACCAAAGACAAGGGAGAACTACCACGCATTAGCCCACTGATCATTGCACGGTGTGAGGAACAAATTTTGATTTATTAACAACAACAACAAAAAACACTGAGCAACTCTCAAATGCAATTAAACAGTTTAATATCTAATGCAAACTCCTGAAATATAAAGCAATTTCATATTTTCTGAATTCTGGAGAATAAAAGTCATAATTATAAGTGCATATATTAGATTTTTGCAGTCTATGGTTGAAAAATTATTGCCTAAAGTACTGTAAAATGACTTTTTAAATGCTTATGATATTCAGTAAGAATAAAATATTGATATCCTATTATGAGGGAAATCATGTTCTAACATGAGGTATGAACATACTTATAATAGTTGTGGTTCATTAATTATTAAAAGTTTTAATATAATGTATTAAAAAACTTGGTGAACTATTTTTCACTATTATAAGTTATTTAAAAATCTGTGGTTATAACATTAATAAATTTTTGTATCTAAGTCATTAAATTACTTCTCCAGATTCTGCTGGTGCTCAAGGCATTGATTTAAATCAAACAATATTATATGTATACTATATGTATATAGTAGTCATTAGCTATATTAAAAAATTGCTGGGCTATCCTTTACATAAAATATCCTAAAACTAACACAGAGCTCATTCTCGTCTTAGAAAGGCAAATTCTGTCCTTGAGATTTAAAATCTCTATGCCTTTACCCCTGAACACTACTCAGCATAAATAAAATGCAATTTCAATGATATATTGAGAAACACAACACAGAACTTTTGTACATAAAAATAAGAAATATGTCTTACAATGGTAAATACACAGTTGGTAATTATAAGGTATTAAGAAACACTGAAATATATAGTAATCAATCTTGCATGACAGTTGTCTTCATTAAGAAGCAATTTAAATGTACTTTTTAAAATTTTATATTTTAAATGCTTCTTAGTAAAAAATGATTATTTCCTCTTTTTCCTTTAGAGAACTTGTAAATATTTCAGGAAGAGTGTGAAATAGAAAGGCAATCTTTACATTTGATTAAAATAAGAAATACCTGAGATTGAATGACTAAAAGAACTTGTGGTCAGTGTGGTGGGGGAGGAGTTACGGGATGTATCAGATTTCTCTCACAAGTGACACCAAAGCCTTTAGAGCATAGATAGGGGGCACAAAAAGCAGTATTGCGGGGTATATGACACATTTGGAGGCAAAAAATCACTAAGTGTGAGTAGAGATGTGGGCTACCAGGGCTATTCTACTGTTTTGGCACAGTTTTCAGTATTGTGGAAAATGATTTGGCACAATGCAATTTTTGGCAACCACCCGTCACCTTCAACCACCTTTCGTTGCACCTCCTTCAACAAAAGTTGAAGTTCATTTACCTATGCATATCTTGCTATATTTTGGTGTTAATCCCAGATGTCTGGGAAAATTTACTGCTAAATTAATTCAATAACATAAAAAACTCTGTACTAATGACTCTTGCTAGTCTAGATCATGGTTTGAACTTTTATGTTTCTGGCACTAATACGTTTAAAAATTTAATGTTATTTTAGAATGAATAGTGATAAAAATGAAACCAGTGCCTGAGCTACACAATTAGACTACCACAAAAAATGAGAAAAGAAAACTAGAATTATAGAAGGAAAGAAAAGAATACCAGGAAAATTTTGTTGCAGAGTTAATGCAGTTATGAGTAAATATATTGATGTGACTTAATGAAATATAACCGCAACAGTATGTTTCAAAACCCAAAGGTATAAACAGAAATTAGAAGATGAGGCAATAGGAAGTAACAGAATACCCCCTAAAATTGGAGCCTATAAAATAACTCATAGAGGCTGGGAACCCATAGCTCAATGGTTAGGAAACCAGACACGTGTTCCGGACCTGGTGGGTTCGAACCTGGCCCAGGCCTGCTAAACAAAGAAACAAAAAATAGCCAGGCATTGTGGTGGCTCCCTGTAGTCCTTGCTACTCATCAGACTGAGTCAAGAGAATCGCTTGAATCCAAGAGTTGGAGTTTTCTGTGAGCTATGACACCACAGCACTCAACCAAGGGTGACATAGTGAGACTCTGTCTCAATAAAAAAGAAAAAAAAAAAAAAAAAAAAAGGAAAGAAAAAGAAAGAAAAAATATCTCATACAAAGACAAAATGTAAAGCAATATATATAGTTACACAACTATCCTGAAATTTAGGTAATTCAATTAGAGGAGAGAATTGGGAGAATTTAAAAAGAAAAAAATCAAAATTAGCTTGTATATGATAACTGTGATAAATAAATGAATGATATAAAAAATGATGGTGTTTCTGAGTAGGAAGGGAATCATCAAAAATTATGTTCAGATTTAATTCTAACATTCAAAATCCACTAGAAAACAATACCTTAATGCAACAATTACAATGATGTATAGTGTCTTAACATCTCATGAGAAGAGGAAACCCCACAGAAGGAGCATAAAAAGAATTACTGAACTTCATATATAAAGAACTGATACTTTGATCAGCTGGGCAAAAAATAAAGACATAAAGGATTAGGGAAACTAAGACTTTGGAATTTTTATAGCACCCTTCTTGAAAAAAATAAAACTTTAAAAGACCAATGGAACAAAATGTCCTATCAAATTTTGACATAGAAATTTTTATTGGTTTGACAACATAACCAGTATTAAATATATCACAAAAAATTTTAATTTAAAATATAGGTTTTAGAAAAGATAATTAAATTGGGTGAAATGAGGCTTTATAATAATAAAGACCTTTATATTTGTTGAATACCTAGCAACATATGTAAGCACCAAATGGCATCATTCTTAATATAATGAAAAATATAAAATGAAGGAGTAATATATAGAAACACATTGATTATATAAAAATGTAACTAACTTTAACATAATATATGACTAACCTAATTGAAGTTCTTAATAGCATAACTAATATTTTAAATCTAGCTGAAATTTAGCAAACTTAACCTTAAAATCAGGAATGCCATTCCATATCTAAGGAATATTTATGAAATTTGATCATGTAAAAACTCAAAGAAAAAAAATAGAAAATGTTTCAAAATGGAGATATTATTATAACCTTTCCAATCATTTTAAACAAGGTTAATAATAAGCATACTAATAAACTTAATGAATAATGGATTAGAAAGCAGAAATATGCTATACACAAATTATTCTAAGAGCTGATTAATTGAAGTAATATAATATTAGATACATCTAAGAGAAAACAGTGACATAACAAATGTATAAGAGAAAACTCAAAACATACATAATAATATTGACAAATTAATTCATTAAATTTATTGATACAAACTAAATGTAAAAATAAATTATTTCCATATTCTACCCAAATTTGAAAATTATAGAAAAATATATCACTAACAATAGCAACACTAATCATCAAAATCATATGTACAAACTTAATAACATATGATTGAGATATAGAAATTTATAAAACATTGAACAAGTTAAATAAGCTTTAAGAAAATATTCATGGATTTGATAGCTACATTATAAAGATGTCAAATATTTCTAATTATTTTATTACTTCAAAACACCCTCACACAAAGCACCAGAAGACATTTTGTGAACATTAACAAGCTGGTTCTTAAATATATTAGAAAATGTGAACAATTTTGAATATCTAACAATTCAAAGTGAACAATTTTGAATAAGTAAAAAAATTTAAAGGGCTTGTGAGAAGTCAGAAATACATTCACAAATAAGTTAAAAAAAAAAAAATTAAGACCAAAAAATGACTTTACAGAGAAGCGAGGAACGAACTGCCTGTTCAGCTGAGCTGGGAAGGAAGATACATAAATTGAAAAAAGTATTAGTACCATCATTGCATAACAAATAAAATCAATTACTTATGTAATATAGAAAGGGTACTTACAAATCAATGGGAAAAAGAAAAACATCTAAAAGTTTTGTTAAAAATTGTAAAGCTAGGAAGATTAAATAAGGAAAATTTTTAGTTACTAAAAACCATTTAAAGGAACTCAACATTGTTAGTTTTTAGGGTTATTCCAACCAAATCTCAATGATTCCACTACTGTACTCATAACTAATGCAAAAAGGTAAAATTCTAACAGTATCAAGTAATTATATAAGCCACTGAAACTTTCGTTCAATACTGGAAAGAGTGTATACTGGTAGAACTATTTTGGAAAATGTTGTGGCATTATCTGTTAAAGGTAAATAGCCACAAATCTATGACCTAATATTTCCTCAAGGTATGTAGCCAACAGAAATGTATTCAGTGTGTGTGAAGATGAACTGAAATATTATCCACAACAGAAATTAAAATAAGTCACATGTTTACCTACAACAGAGTGTACAAATAAGTAGTAGTATATGCATGGAAAAGAATAATATACCCCAAGCCACAAATGAATAACCTACTGGCATGGTAATCATTACAAAATAGAATAGTTTCACAATCATAGTATTGAGAACAGGAAGGAAGATACAAGAAGTTCATACTGTGGCGTTCAAAATAGGCTCATAGATAGATAGATGATAGATAGATAGATAGATAGATAGATAGATAATATGTAACATATTACATATGTTTGTAAGTTAGTATATTGTTATTTTTCTATAGATGTGGCTACTGAAAGACTAGAACTATTCTACTTCTTGACATGGGTCCTTATTACATAGATGAGTTTATTTGGTGTGAATCTTTTTAACGTACACATAAGATTTGCCGTATTTTCTGTATGTATGTATTTGTAACTCAATAAAAAATAAATAAAAAATGTAAAATTGTTTGTGTTTGTGCTTCTTTGGGATAAACTCAAAAAGATGTATTAATATTTTAATAAAAATGTGAAATACAGCATGTGTAATTCCTTAGAAGAAATTTTAAGACACAATTTTAGTGAAAAATGAAAATAATGCATATGAGATGCATTCTTTCAATAGATACTGTGCATTCACCTAGCACCATACATTATTCTAAATTCTAGAGAAGGCTTGAATTAACAATTTTTCTAATTGGGCCTATTTATACTTTGCAAAATACACACCATAACTAAATTTAAAAGAACATATACTGTCTTTTACAGGTAGCAAATGCTATGAAGAGAAAGAAAATGTGTTAGGTGAAGCTTTTTAATTTGAATAGGGAGATCAAGAAAGCATCACTGAATCGGTGTTGTTTGATACAAAAAATAAGTTGAGCTGCAGAGTTCTGAGGGCAGAGACAAAACATAAAAGTCAAAAGCCTTGATAGGGAGAACTCCTGGCAGGGTCAGGAACAGCGAGGAATCAGGAAGGGAGACAGCACAATAAGCCTCCCTTATCCGTTGTTTCACTCTGCACAGTTACCCCACTGTCAACCGTGGTTCCAAAATGGTAAGCTACGTTCAGAGAGAGAGACCACATTAGCATAACTGTCGGTAAAGTATATTATTTGAATTGCATAACTGAAGATTGTCAGAAGAATGACTGTAAACGGCAGAGGTGTCTTGAGGAAAAATACCAATAATCTCTCTAGAAAAGAAGGCAATGCTTACAGGTTCAGATGAGGTGGTGGTGAATTTTTTCTAACAATTTAATGATTGGTTCTATGAAGGAAGGGATCAGAGGCATTGAAAATTTGAAGGGAATAAAAAGATACAAAATGAAAAAATATGAAGTATTTGTCAAAGAATGTGGTCAGTGAATGACCTAAATTAGTGCTTCTCAAGCCCGGTGCACACTCAGAGTCCTGTGGAACTCTAAAAAGCACGTGTGCAATTCTAAATTGATGCATCACCAAAAATAGTGATGGAGATGACTATTTTTTAAGAAAGAACTTCCTAGGTGTTAAGGATGAGACTAGAACTATTCTATTTTTTTTGTGTTACAGCTGACCTGGAGACGTGTAGAAGTTTCTTGTTTATACCTATATTCCACATGGAAGGGCCATCTAAGAACAAGTGATTTATATCTTAGAAGTGAAACTTGCATGTTTTTCTTGATCCTTTTGGTTGTTTTTTGGTAGTGGGGTGGTGGTACAAAGTAGGTCAATGGTACATTTAATAAGAATTATCATTGCCCATAGTTGTATGAATAAAGGAAAAGAGCAAAAAATAGTAGACAAATAAGTTACTAAAATTAACACTCAATTAGAATTTAACAAAGGAAGGCGGGGAAGTAAGTAGAGTACTAATGAAGTAGAGTAAGTATTAAGTAAGTAGAGTATCAATTAGGTGTCCCCCAAAATTCATATGAAGCTCTAACATGCAGGACCTCTGATAGTGACGAAGTTTAGAGACAAGACTTTTTAAAAGACAAGTTAGAGTAAGTTTATTAGAATGGACCCTAATTTAATATGACTGGTGTGCTTTTAAGATAAGGACGTTTGGACACAGGTAATTGTAGAAAAGAGGAAATGTGAAGAAACAGTGAGAAGATGACTACTTACAAGCCAAGAGGAGAAATTAGGGACAGAGTCATTCTTCACAACCCTCATAAAGAACATGTCCTGCTAACAGCCTTCATCTCAGCCGTCAGGCTCCCAGGACAGTAAGGAAATAAGTTTCTGTTGTTTAAACCCCCAATCCGTGGCACCTTGGTGTGGTTCTAGCAACTAAGAAAGGCAGCTGTAGAACACAAGGGAGTCACTGTTTCAGTGAATGACAAGAATTAGGGAATACGATGATAGAAATTCCATGGTTGTTATTATCAGTGGGGAGGTGATTAAGGGGCATCCATGGCACGGCATTTCTGGAATGGACTAGGCAACTACTAAGTTCACCCATAATTATGATTGAACTAACTTTGGGTAATAGTAATGGGGAGCCACAAGCTAAATTCTTTCATGAATTGGTGGCCTTTGTGTTATGATGCAGGGTGCATTAGCTGTGCTGTGACAAATGTATCTTACTTTACTCAATACACTTCATCATGTGCTTGCCTTGGGGCAATGAGGTGGCCTCAAGCCTATAATCCTAGCACTCTGGGAGGTCAAGGTGGGGGGATCACTTGAGGTCAGTAGTTTTAGACCAGCCTGAGCATATGTACCAAATACAGAAAAATCAACTGGGCATTGTGGCAGGCACCTGTTGTCCCAGCTAATCAGAAGGCTGAGGCAGAAGGACTCCTTGAACTCAAGAGTTTGAGTTGCTTTGAGCTAGGCTAACACCACTGCACTTTGACAAAAGAGAGAGAGAGACTATGTCAAAACAAACAAATAAAAAAAAAAGCAAAGCATCCATGAAGGAGCTGCACAATTTTATAGTTTAAGGATACTCAAGGTGTCTTCTTAGAGAAAAGGAGAGGAGATAATGTGAATGTTGCAAGAAGACCAGTTGGGAGAAATCAACTTGCAATACCTGCAAGAGATACAGTATTTTAGAGAAGAGAATGGCTTCAGTTAGAGACTAAAGGGAGGGAGCATTGAAAGGAATAAGAGGACTAAACTGTCCCCAACTATCACACTTTCCAAAAACCACATTGAGAAGGTTACAAGGTCTAGACAAGGATGGAAAATAAGATTAGAAATAAGTAGATGTACTGAGTTACATGGAGGTTACAAAATGTGGTTCAAGGAATGAATTGAGAGTCTGGGGTCCTTGTGTTGACTCATGTAAACAGTCATTGAAGGCATAAATAGTTTAATGCTCATCATATGGGGCAGAAAGTGATGTTATTCCACACTTTTAAATATACAATTTACACACAGTCACACACATGCACTTTCTACTATATACACAGAATACACGTGCCTGTCTCGTACTTCTTGTATGGTAGATTTCTAGTTAAATTGTCATCAAGGGTTTTCTGCATGATTTTATGTGTGTTAAAATGGTTTGGGGTATACATTTGTCACCAGAAATTAACACAAAGCATAATAGCCTATTTCCATTGAAATAGAATATTCCATTGAATATAATAAAATGAAGTCTAAAAATTACATTATTCTGACTTACTTTCATGGATATGTTGAAATAACAAAAAATAGTGTTAATAAAAATATAAAGTTAACTTGTTTGCAAGTGAGCTATTAGAGAAATAAGTCACTAGTTTTTTTTTCTCACTTTCTTTTTTATTTATTTTTTTTCCTTCTTATCAGCATTTTATTTTATTTTTTTCATTTTTTTATTAATTTTAAATCATAGCTGTGTACATTAATGCAATCATGGGGCACCATGCATTGGTTTTATAAACAGTTCCTAGTTTTTAGTTGAAAAGAAAGTGAAATTATATTTGAAAGTCAATCAAAGAAATTGGGAGAAATTCAGGATCTCCCTTTTGAAAATAAACTAAGTTCTGCTGTACCTTCTTTGGTTAACAAGGATAAAGGCCTTCCACTCAGAACATGATTTATAGAGTTCCATGAAATTATAAAACATATTATTCAAGACTGTATGTGAATTTAGGGTGATTTATTACACTTGATATAAAACCGGGTTAATGAATCATGGCAAGGTAGAGTCCTGAGGTCTTCAAAATTAAGGGTAAATATGACAGACCTCTAAAATGAAAGGATATATGACTCATTTTATCTTTAATGGCAATTTATGTCCCTGAAATGCCTATATAGTCTGCATTAATTCCTACTTTCATTTTGGGGATGGTGTTGTCGAGCTTCTAAGAATAGATTGCTATTTTAACTTGAGAAAATGAGTGAGTGAATATATGGAGAAATGCATTATTCTTCAATTCATTTTTGCATATGTAATTATAATACAATATGCTATGATTGTATAAACATGGAACATACAAGATTCAAGACATGGCTTGCAATGAAACTTGTTACCTGAAATTTATGACTGCTTACAGTGTGCAGCTGTGTACCAAACCTTTATAAATAATGGAAGGATGCTGTAATCTAACAAACTTTCTAATACAAATTATGTGCTAACTGTACTAGTCTTGCTCTGATTATTGTATTCATAATGATTTCTGTTTAATAATAGAAACGCAAAGACTTTTAAAATAGATTTAACTGTAGCTATTTCACATAACCTATTGCTGGCATAATTGTCTATAGAGTATCACAAATCATATTTTGCCTTATAAGAATGGCCAATGAATTAAAAGATAGTCATTAATTAATTAATAGCTAGATTTTATGAACCGCTTTCCCGTTTTTTTACTTAAAGCCCATATTGAAACACCACATGTACTTTATAAATAAATACAACTATTAAGTACCCATAATAATTAAGTTAATTATCAAAAAATAAAGGAAAAAGATAATAGTACTGCCTTTTGTTAAAAGTCATGTTATTAATTCATGTTTTGTTTCCCTATTTCTTTAGAGAAATACATGTAGAACACATTTGGAAAAATCCAGGAGGACAGTTTAGCATTTTACTATTCCCATTATTTGAGAATATAAAATATTTGGGCTGGGCATGGTGGTTCATGCCTGTAATCCTAGCACTCTGGGAGGCCAAGGTGAGTGGATTGCCTGAGCTCAGGAGTTCAAGACCAGCCTGAACAAGAGCAAGACGATTCCCACCTCCAAAAAAAAAAAAGAAAAGAAAAAGAAGAAAAGAGAAAGGAAGGAAGGAAGGAAGGAAGGAAGGAAGGAAGGAAGGAAGGAAGGAAGAAAAAGAAAAAATAGCCTGGTGCCTGGTGTTGTGGCAGGAACCTCTAGTTCCAGCTATTCAAAAGGCGGAGGCAGGAGGATTACTTGAGCCCAAGAGACTATGCTTCCTGAGAGCTGTAATGCCACAGCCCTCTACTGAGGGTGACTGTCTCAAAAAAAAAAAAAAAAAAAAAAAAAAAAATAGAGAGAGACAAAGAATTTAAAATATTTGAATTAGCCTATAAAATATTAGTGATTCCCTCTAGGAGAAGAAAATTAAGTTTAGCAAACAACCCAGGAAAAGTAGGGAAACCTCTGCTGGTATTTGCAAACCTGAGCCAGAATCCAAGGAGAAGGTTAGTGCCAAAGTATCTAATTCACACTTCTAAGTATGATGCCAGGTACTCACTCTTCTTGCCTTTTGAATGATTACCTGTTTCTTCGATTTAATTAATTTCATGTTTGTCTGTTACTGATTGTGTTTCCTTTACATTAAAATGGTTTCTGAATATTTGAAAAAAAAAATCACAACCAAAAAACAACAAAAATCTATACAAAACTAAATTGGAATGTTAAATAAGTCTTGTATTAGTTAAAATATACATAAAACATTACAAAAATACAAATTCTAAACACATTTAATAAGTATAATTTTATGACACTGATTTAGTGACCCACATTAATACAGTAAAAAGAAAGACATGAACTCATGTATCTGAAAACACAAATGGTTGCATGGTTTCTGTGTGGTTTTGTCCAGGTTCTCAAATGACATTATTGAAATCAGCTTCCCCTCTGACTCCTGAGTCTCTTTTCATGTTAGCTAGAAGACAATCTCTCTTCATAATGTGCAGAGATGAACACTGGCAGCTTCAGACTTATACCATCCCAGATAGGCAAGCACCATCATACTTCTTAAACACTCTTAAAATCTAATGGTATTCTGCCTTGGAAAATTAGAAATGTACTTCTAATACATTTAGAAACAGCCCTTTATAAAAACTTTATTTTGAACAAAAGTTGTCTTGTTATGCAGGTAAAGTCTCTAGGTAATTTTTCAGAGCTACCCACAGAAGAGCAGATGAAAATTCTGCCTGGATGAAAAGTCTGCCTAAGATTCTTCTCCTTTCCTGTAGTTAAACTTTCCTGATTATTTTATGATATTGTTAGAGAGAGAGTCCTCAGACAATTGCATTTCTTTTGGATTAAAGTTCCATAATGACATAAGAAACTCCCCCAGAGTCCTTACCAGTGCTTTGTTGATTTCAGAAATAAAAAGCATCAGGGAGACAAGGTGGTAGGGGTCAGAGTGACCCTGGTTCTGAACCTTATTTCTATGATTATTTAATTTCTTTTCATTTGAAGAACTCAGCATGTCAAAGTGCCATATCTTGGGGTATCCTTTTTTGAAACTCAAAATTAATTGGTGAGTTATACAATGGCATACTATACATATGCCATACCACACTTATGTAACATACTGTATATTTGTATATATTTTTGCCAACAGAAAGTATATCATATATCATGATATATATGATATAGATATTTCATAAAAATATTATATGATATTTTTAGTAAACTATTTTACCACATCACATCTTAGTACATTTTACTAATTGTACTATGTGCTAATATTTAAAATATGTATGACATATAGCAACTTTTTTTTAATTGAAAATCAATACACAATACTAATAAATACCAAGTATTTCTTTGTTTTCTTTTAGGATGAAATCTTTAGTATTTACATTAAGAAATTTTTTGTGATACTTTATATTGTGTAAAATATTGTTATCCTGATAAGTAGAAAACACTTTTATTCTCCTAATTTTTCTATGAATTTTGGGTTTCCTAAGAAATCTAGTCATAGCAAAATCCTACCCCAGAACATGTTCATTTATATAATGCTGCTGGGAGGAGAAAATTCAGTGCTAATAATATCAAAAATTCTGCTTGTGGAAGTTTTTCACCGCTAACTTTTTTTCCTAGTAATCCAGCCTTAGTATTATTCATATGGGGCACTAAGTAAAAATGCTTCTATATGGCCTCAGTTGTCTACTACTCTCTGGTTTGCATTCTGTTCTCAGTAGTTGGTGTACTTGTGTCCAGGGAAAGACCAAACTCATCAAAAGCAAGGCAAATGTGGAATTCAGTTGATTGAGAAAAAAAAATGTTAGTTATTTAGTGAGATATGAACAGTGTGGATGCAGTTAGACTATTCAGGGCTGGTCTGGGAATGAAGCTGATCAAAACTGTGGTTGAGTTATTTTGGAAAGATAATAGATCAATACCCTAGCCTAGGGACACTCTAAAAAATAGTGCACTATGGGAGTTGATCGATACCTTAGGGACCTCCCAAAGAGCAGTGTGCTACAGGGTTGGTTAAGAATCTAGTTGGACCAGTCAGAAAGAGAGTGAAAAAGTATGGGACATTCCAAGGAGCAGTGAGTACATCCTCAAAACTGTGTAAAAATCCACAAGCAGTGATTTCCACAGGGCTTTCCGTCATCAAGACAGGGCCCAGCTTGCTATAAATCTCCTTCTAGCTAAACTCATATTTATTACATACAATTGTTTCAGACACTACCTCAAACCATCTCTCTCCCTAACAGAAAGATGGATTTATACAGGAAGAGCAACATACATTTGCCACACATGTTGAATGGGCTCCCTGTCAGACCGAGAGGCTCTGGGTATGGTCTGGGATCCTGTTTGGTATTGTCTAAGTAGTGACTGCCTCATGGTTCAAAGATAATCATCAAACCACTTTGATGGACAATTAATTAGATGATAATTAGCCTTAGGTCACTTTCTTGACCCTACTGTACCTGGGTTCCCCAGTCTTTGGGCTGGGAAATTCCCTGCATTATTTATTTATTTATTTATTTATTTATTCATTTATTTATTATTATTATTATTATTATTTTTATTTTGGCCAATTTGCCGGCATTCCTCCCTCTCCCAAGTGTAGCAATTGCTTGGAGTGGCATCTAGGCAGGACACCCACCTTTGTTCCTAGAAGAGCCAGAATTCCTCTCTGTCTACCTAACCCTGTTAGATACTATTTTATTTTCTTGGTACAAACACTCATATATATATAGTGTCATATGTGGAGAGAGGAAGATTGTAGGATTATGTAAGGTAGACATGACTAACACCCAACCAAAGCCTCAGCTTTTAACATTATCATCAGTTCTAATGGGCACTTTCTATTTATAATTACACAGGTATCTTTCAATGTCTCAGGCTTTCTAAGATATCAGAAGATTTCAGTCAAAGCAAGTACATCCTTAAAGTGCATGGCAACTGATGCCAGAGAAACCCTTATTAAAGAGCATGGTAGTGAGGGGTTAAGTGTTCCAACTTCCAGTGCCCCAGAAGAAGAATTTTTCTGCATCCCTCACGTCATTCTTCAGAGACTTTCCTGTTGAACTGACCTCTGTGGTGGTAACAATCTAAAATGTAATGTCAGCTCCTTCCTTCCCTGTCCCAGGTTCCCCTATCCCCTACAGGCAATAACCAAGATTACCTTCTGCCTTCAATATCTAGCTGCCTGTTCTTATGTCCTCACCTCCAGTTCTGTTTGGGGAAACCTAAACTCTAATATTCTACCACTGTTTTATAATATAAATCATGTTTTAATTTTATTTGCCAATAAAGCATATAGAATATAATGGTAATAAAACTTGTTTCGAAATTACAGTCAATATCTATATTATCAAGTTATAATGTATTTACCATTAGAAAGCATCTTTATCTCCTGATTTATCTGTCCATAATGAATATATCCTTCTAGAAATTATGCTTGTTTGCTTGTTTATCTAACATATGTGAATTTTTCTGGTGTCCAATATTCTTTTATGGTCAAATAGTTTAGAATAAAATGAATTATCTAAAAATGAAATTATGGGCCAGGTGCAGTGGCTCACTCCTATAATCTTAGCAATCTGGGAGGCTGAGGTGGGTGGATTGCTTGAATCAGGAGTTCAAGAAAAGCCTGAGCAGAATGAGAACCAGGTCTCTACTAAAAATAGAAAAATCAGCTGGGTATCACGGCGGGCACCTGTAGTCCCAGGTACAGAGAAGCTAAGGCAAGAGAAGTCACTTGCATATAGCAGTTTGAGGTTGCTCTGAGCTATGCTGATGCCATGGCACTCAACTCCAAGGTAACAGAATGAGACTTTGTTTCCAAAAAAGGAAATTATACATCATCTTAATTTATACTTTATAATATGTGTTTTGCAGTTTCCATAATTTTTTTTTTTTTCTGCTCACATAGTATTTCCAAAGGTCATGCAAGCTTTTATTTGATTTTTTCCTAGTTGACAAGGAATTGTATTTCATGAGCATCAGTGTTCACATCCTGGAAGGCAGCACTAAGTGCACATTACCAAAAGCTGTGACTTGAGTTGCCTCATGTCAATAAACACGTGTTTAGTTGGGTTTTCCTTCTGAACTTCCTTGAGAATGGGTGAACAAATCCAAAGAAGCTACTCTGTGTGAACCTTCAAATTCTTTTATCACTCAAATACAGTAAATGGCCCACGATATCTTTATCCCACTAAATGGATTTAACGTAAGAAAAGTAATATAGTCATGTATTCACAATTACTATAAGCTCAATTGAACAGATTAACATTATAGCTACTAGAAAAACATTTCCAAGGTCATTAGACTATCTAAATGCCTTTATTGTGGATTTAAATACAGACATTTTTTTATATTCTCTGCCTCTGCATGTTTCAGAGTTTTAATTTAAAAAAATATTGTATACTTTATTTCTCCTGTCTTAAACTTTTTCATCCTTTCTTTGGCTAGGCATGTAAAGAACATCTAGGCAAAAGCTAAAATAAGCATAATAAATGAAATGTTTCAAATTTGTCAAATTAATTTTTTATTTGATATCATGTTATCTCCTGACAAACCAAAGTTTCAGTCATATGCAAGGAAATTTTCAGTACAGCTTCGATGGGCTATATAAGAGAGGCCTTGACATTCATCTTTCCTCAACTACCCTGTGTGTCTGTGTCTTGTGAAGATCCCCGTGAACTGCTGGAAGTTTCTGTTGGTAGTACTGAAAAGCACAAAAGCATGGGGGCACAGAAGCAGCACGAAGCAAGAAACCAGGGTGAGCCACCATGGGCCTGGCAGAACAGAGCCAGTCTCAGGGGAACAATGGCCCTCACCTCAGAGAGTAAGGTGAGTCAGCAAGGAAGCATTACTGGGCTCTGCTCAGAGTAAGCCCAGACCATCATTGGTAACTGTTACTACAGCGCTCACACTGGTCAACACAAGAAAAGCAGAGGACTCAGAAAACAGAACATATGGAGCTAAAAGACACAATGTAGAGCCAAGGACACCTCCAAGTCAGGAGGAAAATATGTGTCTTTGTCTACCCTGTTATCCATAGCTCACCAAGCTCCGTGTAAGGATCTGTAAGCAGTTGACATGAGCATAACTCTGAGGAAATGAGCATTTCTATCTAGAAAGACTGAGAATTACTTAACAGGTTGCAAAATAATTACATTTGATAACAACACCAAATGAAGCTGCGTTCCAGTTGTCGGTACCTTTTGAAGAACTAACCAAGTGTGAATTATACAACGTGGCTCTATTCCCTTGTACTTCAGAGCTGTTTGTGGATATATTTTATGCCACCACTACATACAGATGTACTATACTTGAACATATCTTTCAAACAGAAGCAGAATCAATTTGGACTCTAAAGGCAAACAGTCATGGCAAAAGTTTTGCATAGTCCACAAAGACTCAAGTCCAGGTAGCTAATGCCAGGAGTACTGACCGTTTCCTACTGTGGCACATCTATATATGTCACACATTGTTTTACACATGTGTACATACGTTTTTATATATATTTATAGTTAGGCACATTTGTGTGTTTAAGTGTGTATGTATGTGTAGTGAAGTAGTTACAGAGCTGTGTTCATTGTCTTCTGTAGTACAGAGTAAAATGTCATAATATTCTAGGAATCATTATTTCCTTCTATCTTTTTTTTTTTTTTTTTGAGAGAGAGACTCTCACTCTGTTGCCCTGAATAGAGTGCCATGGCATCATCATAGCTCATAGCAACCTCAGTGTCTTGGGCTCAAGCCATCCTCTTACCTCATTCTGCCCAGTAGATGGGACTACAGGTAATTGCCTCCATGCCAGGCTAGTTTTTCTATTTTTAGTAGAGATGAGTCTCACACATGCTCAGGCTGATCTCAAACTCCTGAATTCAAGCATCCCCCCTGCCTCGGCCTCCCAGAGTGGTAGGATTACAGACATGAGTCAGCATACCCAGCCTCTGCCTACATTTTATACTTCCCTATACTTAATGAGATATAGAGACCATTTGTAAATATTGATTTTCCTTATTTTCGTGGTGTCCAAATAGTCATTTCAAAGTATCTTATTTCAATCTATTATTTATTTTTATATAATTCTTGTAAATGTTACCAATACCTTGTTTTGATTTTTTGCCACCTCCCCCCAAGGGGAAAAAAAACAAACAAACAAAAAAAAAAAAAAACACTGAAACTTAATTTGAATCAAAAGAAAACCCAAACATTGTGCAGAAGATGAATTAATAAATACTTTAAACTGAGCTAAGGAATGTAACCTTTCCTTTCTGTTTTTAGACTTAGACTTATTTGGTATGGAATTAAAATATTCCCATGCTTGCAGTATAAGTAAATATTTCAATATATGGTGTGATATAGGCAGACAGTAGTCGTACCAGTAAAAATCTTAGCAATAAGATGCTATTTCTATGCATTTACCCATCCCCCTAAGATTAGGAGTTTCAAGCACACATATTTACCTGTACAAGGTTTCTGAATATATGCCAAGGAATATAAAATACAGACATCTAAGTTATTAAGTGATCTATCCATGTCCCTATCTATCCAGTAAGCAATCAAACATTGTGCAAAGTGAATTGAGAAAATGAAAGAATAACAAAATATAGCCCTGTCATTTAAGATACTCATAATTTATTTACAAAGCAAAGATATATATCTTTAGGGAAGAATAGAAAATGATGTAAGAGATTAAAAAATAAATTATTGGAGTTACAGGATTTCAAATAACAAATAAAAAATATTTAGGGTGCACAAATAATCAAGTACACTTTGATTTATGGATCTAGCTTATTCTTTATAAATAACTGAATGTGTTAGCTGCCGTTTTCCTCTTCCTTTTTTCTGGGGGATTATTTTTACTAACTTATTTCACCTGTAGCAGTGCACTGTCTTTAGCTGCTTTGCAGCGTTTGCTTCAATACAAGACTTGTGAGGGGCTGAAAGTTGTACAAAGGGCTAGGAAAATCAATCCTGTGTCTTTGGCAATCATTCTGATTGTGTAAACTATTTTATTTATGCAGTATGATATGTAAGTAAAGTCATCATTTTTAAGGTTCAAACTAATTAGCTAAGAATTCCTAATGCTTTCAGAATACTTTCTGTCCTATTCTTATCTTTATCTTTTTATAAAATGCTGGTTTTTGAAAGTATTAGTTTCAAATTGACTCATGATAGAAGTCTCCAAAGTTATTATTATTTTGCAGTGTAATTTGAGGAGGAAATTCCACCTATTTCAGAATAATTAAAATCCTGAGATTATAAATCAGAGGGAAAAATCCTATCCTCTTTCTTTGCGGGAAGATGGAATATGTCATGATAATCTCAGTCAGTTACGAATTTCCATTCGCATGTATCTCACAAAACAGTATGATGCTTAAGTATATATGTTAATAAGCAGGTGAAATATTCTAACAGAAATTAGCAAGAAATGAATACAAACCCAAATATTCTATATTTAACGCTAACTGAACCAAAAAATAGGCTTCAGCCTAAGAATCTAACTTGCCCCTTTACTGTCAGTGGTTAACACGTTAGAACTTTCATTACAAGTTTCAGGATAAGAAATATCAATTTTTGTAATTTATTGATATTTCAGCCTTGTCTGTATTTTCTAATTTCTTCAACTATAAATTATGTATAATAATTTTCTTCCTGAAAATAACAGCAGCCCATCTTTGAACTGCAGTAAATATATCATTCTGGCTATTGTCAAATTGCTTTTTTATATTTATGATCATTTGAAGGCATCTGATGATATTTAATTGGAGTTTGATTAAATAGTATTTTTTGTACTTTTTAAAGTGCATACAATTATACATTAATTGAAAAGATTATTTTTCTTCCTACCTTCCACCATCTCTGAAGTAAAAGTCTAAATGATCTCTTTTAAAAGATTTAATCAGAAATAATATGAAAGTCTCTCATTTTAATAATTATTAATAATAATCTAAAAGACCATTTTATATATGTATATCTAAAAATATGCCCATTAAATTTAAATGTCAAATTGAACTTATTTTGTGTTCATCTTGAATTCATGTTTGACTCTCCTAAAATGTATATTTGTTGACCAAGGAGAAATCCCACACAAAGTTTAAGGAAACAGAAAATTTTAAGAAAACAGTTGGTAGAAGGGAATCAGTTGTGAAAGGAAGACTAGAAAATAAAACTATTGGTTTTAAAAGCAACAACAAAAATACCTATGTGATCTTTAGATGGTATTAGTAAAAATAATAACAACAATAGAAACACACTAGCAACAAAATAATTGTCTTCCATTTCTAATGATTTGTAGAAGTAATAGAAATTCACATTTTTGGACAATTTTACACATATACACACACACATATATTTATTAAACTTTTTTATCCTTTAGTTATGAGAGATTAAGCCATAATTAAAATTTCATCTTAGTATCCTAAAAAATCCACAATTGAATAAAGAGTATTTATAATCCTTATACAACTGTGAAATTAAAATTGGATGGATAACGTAACAGCAAAAGAAAAAGTGAGTTTTCTTTTTTTAAGTGGGTTTGCTAATTTTTGCAGATAGTAAATTGATCTTGTGTACAAATAGATATAAGTTAAATAAACGTGACGTAAGACACAACTGAGAAAATTAGGAAAGCTGAATTAATTTTATATTATAATCCCTTAGAAAATTAGGTATCCAGTTTAAGAAATGGGTACAATTTCTTTCTGTTTTCTGATTACTTGTGTCCATTGGAGAGGAAATTAACTTTATGGAAAGCAAAATTAATATAATATCTCGTGGCAAAGATTTGTTAGTATTGTTAAAACCAATGCCATAATAACAGGAATAAAGGTAAAGGGCATAAACTATACAACATTTCAATAGCAAAGACACAAAGCATTAGGAAGCAATAGTTTACGTAGTAATATAAATAACTGATTCCCCCAAACAATAGATGTCTATAGATCTATCTTATTTTATAATCTGTAACAATAGATACAATAACATATATTTACTTATAAAAAATTTTTAAGAAGATAAGAGTTGCAAAAACAATGAAATATATGTATTAACCCTACTGGTACATTTTTTAAAAAGAATTTCATAATGTGAATAATCTTCTGAAAGGAGAATAATGTAAATTATAATTATTAGAATATCAGAATTATAAAATAATTAAAAATGCTGGTCAAGGTACATGTTAGGCTATTTCAAACAAACAAACACAAGAAGATGAAAATTAATTCTACAGGAGATTTAGGTTACTCTTAAAAATATTTGAAACAAACCATAGAACTTCGGGCCACAGGAGGATCGGTACAGCATGAATTTTTGCAGGTAGTAAATTGATCTTATGTAAACAGATATAAGTTAAATAAATGTGACATAAGGTACAATTGAGAAAATTAGGAAAGCTGGATCAATTTTATATTACAATTCTTTGGAAAATTATGTAATTTAGAAAAAAAAAAAACCTATAAATTATCTTCTGCAGAGCTGTGTCTATATTGCTAAAAAGAAATAAGAAACAAAACCAGACATGTTTGCTTTCTTTAATTTTTTAAAAAATTTGACCTTAAGTGAAGTTTTTGACCAGAAGCAATTTGTAATGGAATATTAGGGGAATATATGAGCATTTTTGTGAGTACTGGTAAAGCCACTCAATTTCTTTCTTAATGTGGTATAGTACATAGTCCACATTGAATCAATTATCTTTTGCTGTGGTCCCAGAATTACCCAGACTTTGAGTGCATCTGTGATGGTCAGACCTATTCTGGCTTTTTAATACATCTTGGCTCAACATCCTTGAGAACAACTTATCTACACTTTAAGACAAAATTTTCTTGTATTATATTCCTTATTTTTAACTGGTTGTAAGTGTAGTAAGTAAGTCAAACTAATTAAGAAATAGGATACTTAATTTGTAAAGTAGGGGATTGAATATATAAATGAAGGACTAGCTCAAAGCCAGTACTCAAAAAAAATAAAGTCAGCGTAAGCCTGATGATGAGCTAGCATCCGGATCCCTAAAGTGAACAAAATGGTCAATTAAATAACTTACATTTAGTTACATTTACTTTAAGTTAATAAAGAAAAATATATTTTTTCACAAATATGTAAAAATACATGTATGTTTAAAGAATGGACTAGACTGTATACAATTTATAAATAAATGAATGTAGGGTATAGTCTCACAATTTTTGTTTGTATGCATTCATAGGCTTTTGCCCTTAGGAATTAATATGATTCTTGAGGTCCCTTGAAGTAGATAAACAATATTTGAACAATTACATAAAATATACTAAATATACCAAGAGATCTGTGTAAGACTAAATTACTTAATATGCCAGGGGATTCATTTATTCAGTTATTAACTCAACTCAATATATTGACTTTTTCAAAGTGGTAGACATAGGGAAATTAATTACCAAAATGAAAAGATGAATTATTTGAATTAGAAACACACAAAAAAAAATCCCCAATAGGATTAACACAAATATATAATATCTGAAATGATAGAAATAAACATCTCTTAGTAGAAAGTTGGGTAGAAGACAGACAGCAAGAGCACATAAACGCAAAGCGAGATAGAAGAGATGGGTTAGTAAATCATGAAGAAAATTATTTTAAATTTTAAAAATATATTAGTATGTCATGAGAATTAATACAAATTTTTAAAGAAATATATAGAATCTTTGCATAACTGCTTCAAGAAAGAAACTAAGAAGATAAAAAGATGAACTGAACTTGAAAATATGTGTCCAAAATCACTTTGATAAAGGCATTGAGTATTAATTAAATACTAAATATGTAAATAGTAAATCTCAATTTTTTCATAGTTTAAGAAAAGATAGATGTCATAAATAACATCACTCACAACACATTGAAAGGATCTCAAAGTGAAAAAGGTAATGAATAATCATGCTTTAAATAATATGACGTCTGAATACAAAGTAAACATATAAGCTTCCTTTTCAATTGAAAGGTAAAATATAAAAATATTGAAGATCAGAAAAAATGAAAGCTAAATAATTTTAAGAAATTATTCATAATTTTTAAATATTGATTTTGAGAATTGAAAATAATCTTAGCTGGTAACTTTGTACAAATTATGGAATATCTTTGATTCCATTTCCTCATCTATAAACTCAGGATCACTGGACAACCCTTTCTTTGCCTTGCTTGCAATTGCACTGAGGATTAACGAGGTTTAACCTAGAATGTTCTTAGAACACTGCCTAACAAGTAGAAAGTGCTCAAAATTCAGCAAATTGTTCTGTTGTTATTAGTCATAAAATAATTCATATATATAAAAAGTAACCATTCTAAAGAACATTAAATTTTAGAACATGCTAAATTGTTCCATTTATATAACTCAGCCATTATTACAAATGAATGATTTCATATTTCAGATATAATCAGCATGCCTTCAACATAGCCTATCTTTCTACATGGAACATTACAATTTTTTTTAAATTAAGTTTATATAAGTAAAAGAATCCTAAGAAAATAACTTGACTAAGAAAAAAAATGTAAAAACTATTTATTTCAGCAATAAATATTGCTTTACAAATTTTAAGATAAAGGGCACTAAATTCTCCAGGACATTTTAGGAAGTTATCTCCAGAGCATTTCTGGCATTTCTGTCAAACAATAGACATTTCATTAACATACAAAAATTTAAAATATGTAAGTACAATAACATCCAAGTGATAAGACAATTTGAAAAATTTGGTAAGAACCTAGCATCATATATATGGGATGTTTATATGAAATATGTATATGTTCCAATTTGTATGCATTTTTACTACATTAGTTATGGTTGGAAACTTTTAGAAAGGAACAAAGGATCAAGTCTATGTTGCCAATATAATATAATTTCAGTCTCAACGTTATCTATGGCACTACAGAAAAGAATTCACCCTCATTTTGCCTATGCCTTTTCAAGCTCTACTCCCTAACACTTCTACTTAGGGTAACAAGCCCACAGATTTTTAACCTATTATACACCATTGATCTCCATCCAGGTAGACGGAGTTTGGTAAATTACATAGTAGCTCTTACAGTCTCTCTTATTAAGTACTTTGAAGTGCTTGGAAACATTAAACATATTGAATTTGTAATTGTAATCTGAAGTGTCATGAGCATTTAATGAAGTTTATAAATGGTGTTAGACGGTTAGGAAAATTTCATCTGTCAAATTTACATGCTAATCGAGCACAAACCAAAGAATAAATGAAGACTTAAGTGTTCTTAATTCTACCAAAAAAAAAAAAAAAGCTTATTTCATTTATAAATAGAATGAGATTTGTAAAATTTAGTAGAAACCTTGAGAAGTAAGTGCTAGCGTTATTTTCCTTGCATAACAAGCCTCACTGAATTTTTAATGTCTATTTGTTAAATTCTACTTTAGCTCCAAGGGGGAACATTTGCAAAACAATATGAAATTAACTTTATATTCAATATATAGCACTGGCAGAGAGGTAGGGATGTCCACAAACCAGCAATCCTGCTATTGCTCTGTCCTAACACTAAGGTCATCATATTTATGAGTATATGATGGTTATATACATGTGTCTATAAATAGACATAGAAACATTACTGAAGATCTCAGGGGCATGAAGCACAGTACTCCAATTATATGTTCCTAAGTAAAAGTTCAATTATTTTTTCTCAATCTCCTATTTTCCTTGACCTATATAATTTTTTGCTCTCTATTGTACAGTGACTATAAATTTTCACCACTGACAGGAAAATATAGCATTCTCCTTTCTCTAAGTCATACTTTACATAACATAGAATATATTTTTTAAACATGGCCCTAGGAGAGAAATATCCCTTACATCATTGTGCAGATCAAAACATTTACCAAAAAATCGAATCTTTCTTTGGAAAGGGAGGAATTGTGCACAAAAGATGTGTTTTCTCTATTGTAGTCTATTCACCTCCATGGAGTGATGGGCCTCTGAATGTCAGACTTTGACGGAAGCATTTAGAGTCATGTGCTTTTGCACTAATTATAAGTCTAGAATGTTGAATTTGTTGCATGAAACATGTATTAAATCGGTAGCTGCTATTAGATATCTAGTTGGTTAAAGGCAGGAGCTGGTGAGGAATTTCAAGAAGCCTGATGAGATTGCAAATAAATATCATCGACAAGAGGACACACAGGCAATACCACCAACGGAAAGAAACTTTGCCCACCCTCTACTGGTGTTTTGACGTTACCCCTTTATGAAGAATGAAAGGTATGAACTCAAAATGATGAATCACTAGGTTAGAAACAGCTAACTGTGAGACAGAATTATGATGATAAGTTAGACAGTATTGAAAGGTTCATATGCCTATTTAACAATACCATATTATGATATTCTAAAATGAAATGAACTACAAATATATGTTATGATAACACCATTTAATACCTTTACCTGTAAAATCCTTTATTACACAATATATATTTAGTATATTTCCAATAATTTGTAGTTAATAATACCTTATATATGTGTATATATGTGTGTAATGCAACAGATTGAATGTGTAATGCAAGAGACTAAGACAAATAAATTGCCAAAAAAAAAAAAAAAAAAAAAAAACACGTTGAAAGGAAAGTAAGAGAGAGCAAAGCACAGAAAATGTGAATCAAAAATATATAAATAAAATGCATGCAGATTCTATCAACAAATGTGAAAAAAAGAAGAATGATTTGGGTAAAATAGTTTTTCTTGCCCTTCATTTATTCCAGGGCAAATTGGAACATGAATCAATTGCATAAAAAAATTAGAGCAGGTCATATGAATTAATTTTACGAAGGTGCAAATAATGTTATCCAAATATTTAGCTCATTGATAGAGGAATTGATCCAGGAATAATATTTAGCTTGTCAGGAAAAACAGGTAAGATGTGCTTACAACTCTGTTTAAAATAATCCTATATTATGTCTCAATAATAAAAAAGAATAAATTGAAGGTCATAAATTAGACTACTGCTGGTGGTGTGTTTGAGTATGGATGAATAATGTGTGTTCTACTCTGAGTCTGTGACTATGTGGTGTAACTCAGAAATAAGCAAATCTCTATATAATACAATTTAATATCATTGAGTATGCATTATAAAACACCAGATGCATTGAGAATTTATTTTTTATTTATTTTATTTATTTATTTATTTATTTTATTGTGGAGAAGGGGTGGGGAAAGAAGGTGGGGGAAGAGGTTCGTGACAGGGTCGGGCCAGTGGCATGGTACCACATTGGCTGTATCTAGGTAGAAGCAGTTTCAGGCCGGGCCTTGCTGAGTCATTGCTACACAGAAGTAGCTCGATGGATCTACTTCTAGTCAGGCTCCAGAAGTTGCACTAGGCCTCAGGCACATGGCAGGGCCCAACAATTCCCTCTTTTGTTTTTTGTATGG
>CAUYPK010157894.1:0-13696 GCA_963574355.1 Loris lydekkerianus
AACACAATAACTGTGAAATTGCCAGGAAGGCTATGTTAACCAGTGTGATATAAATGTGTCAACCGGTCTGTGAAACTAGTGTATGATGCCCCATGATCATATCAATGTACACAGCTATGATTTAATAAAAAAAAAAAAAAGTACAAAAAACAATCCACGTAACCAAAATATTTGTGCCCCCATAATATTCTAAAAGAAATTTAATAAATGCTTTCAAAAAGATATAAAAAATATTTTTAAATTAGATGAGCATCATTCACATACTCTCCCAAGGAAAACTAAGGCACTTGAAATGCCCTTCATGTTGGGTGCATGAAGAAAACATAAATTATGAGACTCCTTGTGAGCAGATTATAGCAACGCTATAAGTAACATGTGAAATAAATATTCAGAGTAATTTTCTTGTGAAAGTCATTTTGAATTTTACAAGTGAAGTGTTTTATGAATTGCATATTAATGTTTTAAAATACAGTTGAAATTTTTCTACTTTGTTGATCAAGGCATTTGTTGCTATAAATTTCCCTGTTAATACTGCTTTTACTGAAGCCCATAGACTTTGGTATGTTGTGTTTCCATTTTTATTTGTTTTAAGAAATGTTTAAATGTTCTCCTTAATGTCTTCATTGATTCATTGGTTGTTCAAAAGCCTATTCTTTAATTTCTATATATTTACACAGTTTTCCAAAGTTTCTATTATTATTGATTTTTAGTTTTATTGTAATGAGGTCTGGAAAAATGGCTTATAGGATTTTGATTCTTTAAAATGTGTTAATTGTTACTTTGTGGCCTGGTGAATGATCTATCCTGGATAATGTTTCTTGTCCAAATGACATGAATTTCATGAATTTGCATTCTGCAGCTGTTGGGTCAAATATTCTGTACATATCTCTAGGTCCACTTGTTGTATAATGTAGTATAAGTCCAATATTTCTTTGTTAATTTTCTGTCTACACAATCTTTGCAATACTGAGAGTGGAGTATTGAATTCCTTATTATTGGGTTGGGGCTTATCTCTTTCTTTTGTTCTAATAATATTTGCTTTATATATCCAGGTACTCCACTGTTGGGTAAATATTTATTTAGAACTGTTATATTCTCTTGCTAAATTGATTCCTCTATCATTATGTTTTTTGTCCTTATCCGATACAAGTGTAGTGACTCATGCTTGTTGTGGTTTTTGTTTGTGTGAAATATATTTTCCTATTGCTTCGCTCTCAATCATATAATAAGCCTTGGATTTAATCTCTAGGGATCTTTGAGGTTACTGTATCTGAATGTATATAACTCTTCCAATATTTAGAGAGTTTTCAGCTATTCTTTTATTAAATATGTTCACTGTGCCTTTTCCTGTATCTTCTCCTCTGGAGCTCCCCAAATACATTCGTTCACTTGCTTAATGGTGTGGCAGATGTCTCATCGACTTTCTTCATTTATACTTTTTTGGTCTAAGTTATTTCAAAAGATCTATCTTCAAGTACAGAAAGCTTTTCTTTTGTTTAATCTAACTTATTGTTCAAACTCACAATTGGTTTTTATTTCACTCATTGGATTGTTTGGTTTTAGAATTTGGTTCTTTTTTTTTTTTTATGATGTCCTAGTCTTTATTAAAATTTTCATTCAGACCATAAATTGTTATTCTGATTCCATTGTTTTTTCTCTGTATGTTGTTTATGTGTTTTTTGTATCTTACTGAGTTTCCTTGAGATCATTACTTTGAAATTTTTAAGTCATATTATAGATATCCATTTATTCATATTATAGAATTTTTAAAGCTCATATTATACTGGGGAATTAGTATGTTCCCTTGAAGGTGTTATGTTTCTTATCCTCTTATCCTTTTCTTTTCTTTTTTTTTTTTTTTTTTTTTTTTTTTTGTGTGTGTGTGTGTGTGTCCCAGGGTTGATATTTGTGCATCTTCCATTTTATGGAGTAGCTTTTTGTAGGGAAACTTTTTCCTATAAATGTTTCTTATAACTTTGGTTTGGTAGCATGCTTTGGCTTCTGAGTGGGAGAAGTAGTGTAATTTTCATGTGATTTTTTTCAGCTGTAATCAATATCAATGGTGTCTGAATGCCTTGATGGCCTAGGGTGTGGTTGTTTGTCAGGCAGTGGCATTGTTTTGCTGGGGACACTGATGCCAGGAGGCCTGGTCTGAGCTCCTGGTGAACACATGGCTCTACCACTGTTGCAGGCGTGAATGCCACTCATGGAAGGCCTGCACAGGCCAGGTCTCAGGCTGCTGGAGGATGCCCACAAGTGTGTGGTCCACTGAAGGTGTGTCCAGCAGCTGCAGTGGGGAGGGTCCAAGAGACATATATGGATGAGCACATTGTTGCTCTGCTGATACAGGTTGCTGAGTTGCCAGTGGTGTCCAATGTTTGAATTTTAAAAGGACATTGTCTAAGAGAGAATGCACATTTAGATACTATTTATAGAATAATTTAAAATTTTGAAAATAAATGGTAACATTTTATACTACCTTTAGTTTTATGTCTGATTTGAGGTGAGGCTCTTTAATTTACAAATATCTTAGGGACTACATTAAATCCTAGGAAACAAAGCCCCCAGACCCCAGAACAGAGTGGTCTCAGTTACCCCTCGGCCCTCTTGCTACAGAATTTCATGGAAATATACTAATTCATGACTCAGGGACACAGTAATATGGCGGGCTCATGTCATAGACCCCAACTCTAGGACTGAAGGGGTCCCCAGACTTAGTGTGGGCAGAGTCATCTCAGGAACTTTACAAAAAATGACACCTGAACCATATCTTATTCTGAATTAATAGCAATTTTCTAAATATTAAATGGCAATTTTGTTCAAGCCCTGGACTATGGATTTATTTAAGAACCATTGTTTTCCACAGCCACCCACAAATTAATAAGCCTCATTTTATGACATTTTAATATTTTTTACTATCTGCCATGTCTAAGTTACTATTCTAGCCATTCTTTTGCAATAGAGAGAGGAACAAGCCTTACTAACCACTTTAAGCAAAAAGGTGTGACATTAACAATTAAACATAATAGAAGTGAAAAATAAATGTTATACAAAAGTAAAAGCTTGCGGTATCAGAGTGAAGAAAAATAATCGCTAATTCTTATAGTCAAAATCAGAAAGAGCTCCCTAGAGAAGGTTAAGTTAGCGTGGCTTATGAGACTGGGGGACTATGCAGCCTCAGGCTAAAATCAGACAATCTTGAATCTGAATTTGCAATGGTACTCAGGTGGAGATTCATTTTCTCCTATAAGAAATGGAGCAAATGCAAGAAATGGAACATATTGCATTAATTAGTGCATGTAAAATCTTTACATAAATGCCTGGCACAGGGCAAATATTCAGAAAATACTAGTGGGCAATGATTTTAAAGCATGCAAATGCATTCTTAATCCATCTTTGCCTTTAGCTTTAATAATTTCTTATTCATCTATGTACACACACACATATTTACTTACTCACACAACTTGCAGATACACTAACTAAACGCTATGTAAGGAACTAGAGATAAAATCAATAGTGTATAACAGTGGTTCTCAACCTTCCTAATGCCAGGATGTATTTTCATTGTTACAAAGGGGTTGCAACCCACAGGTTGAGAACCATTGGTGTATAGAAACTGACATGTCTGATGATGCCATGGAGATACAGACAAAAGTCAACTTGCCAGAGTGGTATGTGTGATAGGGAGTGTTGTCCGTTGCCATGAAAGCTCATGACACAGAGTTAAAGCCAACTTGGATGATCTGGAAAGGATCTCAAGGAAGTGACACTTGATGTAAAATAGAGAGTGGAGAGGGGAAGTAAGGGGCATTCCAGTGAGAAGGAACAGAATTTATTAAGAACCAGGCTAAGGAACTTCTGGCAGACAAAGTACAGGTTTTGACCAAGGAGAAGAAGCAGAGAGAAGTTTGAGATGATGCTAGAAATGGAAGTTCAGATCACCTCACCATGAGAGATAATGTTGGGGACTTTGCCTTTCTCCTAAGAACAATGGGTAGTGGTAAGGTTGGAGGTTTAGGCAAATAACCTAAATGGTCTAATTTATATTTGAAAACAATCACACTCTATGCAGTTAGAAGAACAGCTTAGGGGTTGTTGGCACAGAGGCTAAGACTATGTATATGTACCTACATAATCCACACAAGTCTTGATCATAGAAAAGGTATTAAAGGTGACTTTTGATTATTATTATTATAACTTGGATAGGTGATGTGACATTTATTTGAAATAGAAAAAAAATGAAGCATTTTTTGGAGGGATAACCATGTGTTCAGTCTTATATGTTATGCTTTGGCAATGCTCCGATACATTGCCTTATTCAGTTCAATACATCAACTTAATGCTTGAAGGATAAGACTGAGCTGAACATATAAATGTAAGAATGGACTATTTATAGATGAGAGAGTTGGAGTGATAGGCAGGGATGGAATTATTTGATGAGAAGTTATAGAATGAGAGGAGTAGGGGACCTAGTAATGAGCCTTGTGGAAGTACAGGTACAGATGGGAGGTAATGAATCCACGGCAGGATTATTCTGACCTGTTCCCAGAGGTGCTGCCTGCTTAGGTGGAAGAATGGAGGGAAAGAATCACAACAGTCTCCCAAAGATGTGCTTTTTATTCCAGACAAATTGAAAAAATAAAAACCCATAATGTAATAAGGGAGTTTACAATGCTGGCAAAGAGTGTTTTTGAAATGATGGCTATGAGATCTAGTGGATGAGAAAAGTGCGAGGAAAGTGAATGTATTTTAGAGGAAAAGCAGCTGTGCCAATGAAGACGTAAGCATGCTCTCAGGGCCCGAAATGTCTTGCACATTTTCCGAAGCTCGTTGCTTGACTGGCTAGTTGCTCTGCCTATGATTAGGGAATAAGTGGGTAAAGGAAAGATTTTAAAGGTCAGTTTGGCCAGAATGTAGGAGGATTCCATTGTAACTCTGATAAATGGTTTTGACATCTTAACACCAAGATGTGAAAGCACTGCCTAGTGAGCACGCAAAGAACCAGTTTATATTTTCAATGTCATTCGTGGAGAAAAATTCTATATTCTTTCCTTATTTCCCTGGATTTTTGGAAAAGGTTAGGTAACAGCAAAGCTAGACATTCGTGACTAGAGAATTTTTTTTATACAACCACTTCAATTTACTGAAGTAACTGTCTGGGAGTAATAAATGGATGGAGAAAATGTGAACAGTCCATGGCAGCAAATGAAAAATTCAGAAATTGTGTAAGGGAGATGGCCTCTGTGAACACAGCAAAGATGGTTTTAAAGTGCAGTCATAAATTAATTTTTAGATTTCAAAAACATCATTAGTTTAAAACAGTAACATGTCAGATTTTGGTTTGAAGACGTCTCACCCATCTGGTCGGTATACATACAAGAGATCAGGAAAGTCTTTTAAATTTTTTTTTTCTCTTTATAACTAAAGTTGTATGATCTTTATTATAAATTGAACTCATTTCAACAATATGCACCAAAGGAATATGGGACTACAATTCTCAAGCCAATAAAAACATTATATCATCAAGTAGTATAAAAAGAATCAAAGAACTTTGTTATGGAATTGAATACGCTTTCCAGTCTTGTCATGGGAGTTCAAACTCTTAAAGTAATGTTGGTAATTTTACAGTCTTTGGAAATTTCATTCTATGTAAATGAGGTATTAGGACAAATTCACCATCCCAGATTATACATTTTCACTTTTTATTGGCTCTATTAGGCCAGTGGACAATTACTTTCCCCTGGAAATTGCTTAGTGTTTTCCTTATGTTATTAGGTATGGATTTTATTTAGTTTCTGCTTTTCTTTCTGCTTGTTTATTAGCTCTGTGCTGTATGAAAGCTGTTAATTCTCCTCTCTGGTTTATTTCCTTTAAAACAGTAGAATTTTCCACTGATTCAAATGGCAGATACAAAATGTGTTTTTTGCTACTAGTACATACTGTTCACAACAATTAACCAGAGGTAACCAACCTTATAATACATATTGTAAGTGGTAGTAACATGTAGATGCAAATTCAAACAGAAGAAAATTCAAATAATTTTAGAAAGAGTAAAGGTTAAGAAAGGGGGAAGAAAATATGTTTCCTGCATGAAGTCAATTCAGGTATGTTCTTCAAACTGATGATAAGAAATAAAATGAATAAAGAAGCTCTTCACCAAGTTTTGGGTAGAAATGTCTATATCACCCACCTATAATGATAATACTAAATAATTTAAATAAAAAAATCAATTCTAAAGGCACATTTAGAGTATGTTGGGTTATTTACACCCACATTGAGATCGCTTGAAGTGACTAGTTTCTCTGAGCTAAGCAGACAATATTAGATTTTGAGTTTCTTGCTCTCACCTAGTATATATTTTTTTCTTACTGAGTTATGCCAGACTTTTATTCATCCCTACTTTCCTCTTCTTTCTCTAACTTTTTCCCATCCATACTATTGTATGCTTCCTTCTTTAAATTGGCATATTAATAACTGTGGTTACAATCCAAACAAGAGCCATTATTGTTCAACTTTTGTTTTTTTGTTGAGTGGTTGTTTCTGACCTTCTTTCCTGTCTTTCCATATCAAGTTCTTTTCTGTAGTTAAAGTCATTCAATTTTACTGTAATCATGTATCCCCTTTAATAGATTTTGAGAGCAGTGTGTCTTGTTTCTTCCTCCAGTTTGTGGCAAAATATTCTCCAGATTCATTCCTATTTCTAACCATCATTTTGGAAATTTAGTTCTTTTAGCCTTGGTAGTGAGAAAATTACAACTATTATAGCATCTGTGGAAAGTCTTTGGGCTTTTCTATATTCTTGTTATCCAACTGCTATCAGAGCTAAGCTGAGACTGGACGGGCAGGTATTTAGTTAAATATTCTGGGTTCTAAGTCTTTAAAATGGAACTCTCTGGTATGGGAGCCTTGCCTGCAGTTCTAATATGCAAAGATCTTTTGGGAAAAAAGGTTCAGAGGGCATTAAGCAGCTGGGATTTCTACCACAGTACTAAGAGCCACTTATCTCAATAGTGTGCTTACAATATTCATGATAGTATTTTTTCACTTAACAAATGTTATTGATAACCTCCTATATACAAAGCATAGTGCTATGTACTGGGGCTACCTGTTCTGGTCACAAGCTGATATTTCAATAACAGAGACAGAGGGTGTATGAATTGATATTTCCTTGTATGACCCAGAAATCCAATTTGATTTACTCTTTACACAAGTGATTCATATTATCCTGACATGGAAGAAGCTCAAGTAATGAAAGTTTAGAAACAAGGGAGAGTCATGTGGATAAATTCTTAAGAGATACCTTAATTAATAGCACACCACACATTTTTCTTCAAGGAGAAAGAAAGAGAGCTGATTCATTAATTTTTTTAGCAAATCAGCTTCCTCTGATGTCCCTAAATGACAGCATCTTATACCATTAGGGCTGCTATAATACCTTACACTAGAAAATGGATAAACACCAAACTTACTGTCCACAGTTCTGAGGCTGGAACATCCAAGATGAAGTTGCCCACAAGGTGGGTGTCTGTTGAGGGCTCGTTCCTCACAGGTGGCACCTCCTATGGTCCTCGTGTGCAGGAAGGGGCAAACAAGCTCCCTTGAGTGTCTTTTATAACAGCACTAATCCCATTTATTAAAGTTCAGCCCTGGTGATCTAGTCATCTTCTAAAGACCCCCCCCCCCATTTTTTTTTTTTTAATGTGGAGACAGAATCTCTGTTGCCCAACCTGAGTGTAATGGCATCATCATAGCTCACTATAATGAGCCTCAAATTCCTAGGCTCACTGCAACCTCAAATTCCTAGGTTCAAACAACCTTTGCACCTCAGCCTCTTGAGTAGCTAGGATTACAGGTGTATGCCACCATGCCAGATGAATTTTTCTATTTTTTGTAGAGACAGGATATTATTACATTGCTCATGCTGGTCTTGAACACCTGGCCTCAGCTTACAGTGCCACCTAGGCCTTTCAAAGTGCTTAGATGATGGGCATGAGCCATTGTGCCAGAGCAAGAGACTTACTCTCTTAATTATACTGTGTTCATGATTAGATTTCAACGTATGGATTTGGTGAACACAAACTATCAGACCAGAAAATGACTTCCTACATTTTCTATACTTTATTCCTTTCACTGTAGGCACTGAGAAGGGTGTGACATCTCTTTCTTAGTTTCAGCTCCAAAATTTCTGTGAACTATGGAGAAAGACTAGAGTAACATACTTTTTCTTTGACAGATCAGCACTTTTTTTTTTTTTTTTTTTTTTGTAAGACAGGGGGTAGGTACAGGGAATTGAGGAGCCTGAGTTATAATAGGCTGTCCCTTTTAAATTATGGAAGAGAATAAGAAGGGAGAACTAATTTCTAGGAAAAGATACTTGGCAGACAGTAGCATGGTTATCTATCTACTACACATGTAAAGATGCATGAGCAAGATTGAAGGAAATGTGTCATAAAAGGGGAAATACAGAGCAGCTCCTGTGGCTCAAGCGCCAGCACCATATGCTGGAGGTGGTAGGTTCAGGCCCAGCCCTGGGCAAAAACTGCAAAAAAAAGGGGGAGGGAGTGGGGGGGGGAATACAAACACAGAGGATTCTACCCTAACTCAGAGGTTCAATGAAGACTCACTAGACAAAGTTAAATATAAGATTGTATTTGAAGCAGGAGGGTTATTAATATATGAACAAGAATATGTGGCAATATTGTGTTTCAGGCACTGTTATCACTATTTGTATTCAGATAGCCTTTAGGAGACTCTATTCTAAGCAAAGTAGTGAGTAGAGACTTCAGAGATACTTCTCTGACTACAGGAGGATAATTGAGGGAGGCAGTGAGAGGAGTAAAGCAGAGCGCCCACAGGGGCTGTTGCAACACTGCTTTAAACAGATTAGAAGCATCTGAACTAAGTTGGTGCCAATGGGATGGGGAGACCTGAGAGCAGCTGAGAGCTATTTAGACTCCAAAATGGACAGTGGGTGATTGTATCCCTTTCCATTATGCTTTGTAAGTTCTGAAAAGAATGCAAGATGGAACTGCTCTCTTTTAGGTTAGAGGTTTATTCCTGTTTCTACAGGGAACGTTATAGGAGATTATTACATTTTTTTAGAAGGTACCACTTTTTTTTTTTTTTTTAGAAGTTTAACGTAAAAAGGAAGAGAACAGCCTTCCCAAGGCCAAATGGAATGCAGGGAAGTATCCTTAAATTTTTAATAGGTATGTTTTGAATGTATGATGAATATATGAAATGATGAGAAATAGCCAGCTTAGAGGAAAAGGTTGATGATATAAGTTGAATTGTGACTCTGAGAACATGGAAGTGGATGGATTGGGAATTGACTTTCTTAAGAGCTGACTCGAATCTGCTCCAAATAGAAAAGAGGGAGAAATGACAGAGTATAGAGTAGGCAGAAGACAGACAGATGCTGGAGGCCCCATAGGATAATTTTCTTTTCCTTCCTGAAGTAGAAGATGAGATCTCCTGAGAGTGAAGAGGGCGGAAGGGTGATGATAAATACCAGAGGTTTGAGAAACTGAAAAGTTTTTATACCTTTACTAGGAAGATGAGAAAGTGGGCATATTGGTATTTTGAAGCTGTATTGATGTCAAATAAACATTATCCACTTGAGGTTTATTCACTCATTCAAGAAATATTTACTGAGGATATTGAGAATACTTACTGTGTCAGTCATTGTTATAAGTATTGTTCCAGGAGCATTAGTAATTTCAAAAGAAGACAGTTACTAAATAAGTCTTAGTTTCAGCTGCTGTTGCAGAATTTTATAGACTGGATAGCTTAAAGAACATTTATTTGTTGCAGTTCTGAGGGCTAGGAACTTCAAGAACAAGGGGATGGTAGACTTGGTGTCTGACGAGGGTCTGCCTCCCAGTTTGCAGAAGGCTTGTTTTCCTCTCGTATCCTCTTCTTGCAAGGGTTCTAATCTCAACAACGAGAACTCCACCCTCACAAGCCAATTACCTCCCAAAGGCCATACCTCCAAATATCATGATATTGAGGATTATTAGGCTTCAAAATATTAATTTGGAGGGGGGGAGACAAAAATACAGTCCTCAGCATTAAGTACAATTTAAATAAACATGATTTTTATTTTTAATATTATGATATTTGCTCTAAATAGAATAACCATAGAGCTTAGATTTGTTGAGATAGTCCCTATAAATGCCTGTGGTCCTATTACCTTGTACAGTTAAGGATTTGTGTGAATTAAAAAAAATTAACAATGTATAATTATCTATAGTCACTTTAAAATAACCTAGGAAGAACATGACAGATTACAATGGGCTTCCAGTTTCCTATGTGGTCTTATTTAGTGATATATGAGATTAATTTTTAATGCAAGAGTTGGCTTTTTAACGTGATTAAATGCAAAAGATAACATGAAATAACTGTCTCTCTTTCATCAAATTTTTCTAAATAATACATAATACCTTTTTGAAAAAATGCAGCATGTAAGTTACTCGCTGATAAAAGGAAGCTCCCTTGGATATAAGGAGCTGAAGATATCTGACCTGTTCCCGTCTCAGGTGGTGATGGTGTAAGTGATTGATGCTGATTCCTCGCTGTCCATTTGTTCCACCATTTCTGCTCACTAAGTTTCTTAAGCTCACTAAGCTGCTACGAAGAAATTCATTGAAATTTATCCCTAAAATAGTAAGAAGAAAAAGTGAGAAAATTAAACTAGGAGAGTTCTAATAAAACATTTAATATTACAATTTTATAATTAGGTTTTGGACTATTGTGAGTTATCAAAAGAATACTTTGAAGGTAAAAATATATTCAATTGGTTAAATTTATATTTTATACCATACTAAAATGAAGTTGAATACACATTGATTTTATAACATCAAAATTTGGGGAATTAAAAAATATAAATAGAATCAACTAATTTAAAAAGTTTTGTTGTGTAGAAATATTAAAATAATTTAAGAAAACTACAATGAATTGGAGGCAAAAAATACAAGTGAAAATTATTTGGACTGAAATACTTGTACATTTTATGTGGAAAACTATAATTTTGTCACCTTTGCTGCATCAATCTAGAAAGATTCTCTTCTTAATTGAAAACATTATGGCCTACAGAGAAGACTCACTTGAAGATGTTAATTTTAAGTGTAGTAAATATAATATGCATCCTTAAAAAATCCAAAGAATTTTATTTAAAAATTAAAAGGAATAAAACTACATTGAAAACTATGCAATCTTTATTTAAAAATCATAATAAAGTGTTAGAGGTAAATATAGTCTAGATATTATGTAAAGAATGTATGTACCAAGAGTATTTCCCTAGTTATTTTTGATATAAAAATAATCAATTAAATATATTTTATTTTTATTTGAATGTTTACTTAATTATTCAATTCCTATATTTTAAAAAATGATTTATGTTTAACAATAAAATGGCCATTTGCTGTTAGATAAAGAAAGAATTATATATTTTAAAGTTAGTTTTAAAATTTCAGTTTATTCTCAAAAGGTCAGAGTTCGAATAATAAATTATATGATCACCTTAATATAATGGAAATCAAATTTATATTTATTACTTTTGTAATGTAATTTATTGATTATAATCTCTTAAATTATTTACTCTAATCATTAATGTATCATATAATCTAATCATTAAAATTTAATGATTTGTGTTATATAAAATGTAAATGTAATTTACATTAGTACATTTATTATTTAATCAGATTTACATTTATAACATTTATACATAAAATGATAAATGTAAATATATTAAAAATAAATATTACACATGAATAAAAACTGAAATTCAGAGAGTTTAACTAGATCAAACCTAAAAATTAACCTGTGTATTTAAAGATTGCATCAGAATAAATGTTTATATTAGAAAGCAAGTTGACTTTTATGAATTAGTTTGTTTTGTGTTTCTATGATAGAATTACTGAGTAATTTTATTGATAAAATGATAAACAGGGCTTACAGTTCTTGGCCAGAAAGTCCAAAGACCAGCATCTGGAGAGGGCCTTTTTGTTTTGTCATCACATGGCAGACTGACCAAAAAGAGTGTGCCCGCCAGAAAGTTCTTTCATTAAGGCATTAAATTCACCCATGGGAGTGGACCCCTCATGGTCTATTCACCTCTTAAAGGCCCTAACTCCCAATACAGTTACACTGGCAATTAAATTTCAACATGAGTTTTAGAGGAGACAAACATCAAAATCATAGCAATAATATTTTGTATCATATAAATTCCTAAAATTTCTTAAACATTTTTAATAAGTTTTCCTCTATTAATGAAAATTACATTTGCATTGGGAAAATCATATTGAGTTAAAAACTTAACAAAACAGCCTATAAATACTTGCATTACAGCTTGCAGGTTAGAAATGATATACTTTTTGTTAATTTCATATATTATGCTGGTACTAATTTCTCTCTTGTAAGTCAAAATATACCTCTCTCATTGGAAAAAGTAATAGAAATATAGTTGTCACCAGGGAAACAAGAGCTTCATCATAATCTCTTAAATTGTCTTCTGACAAAGTTCTTATCTATGTGGTATTTTTCTTTTCTTCTTTTCAGAGCACACTATCTTATACAAAATTAAGGGTTTTTTTTTTTGTTTGTTTGTTTTTTTAATCAAGAATCAGCTTAAAATTTGTTGAAGTTTACATTATTGTTCCTTTTTCAAATTCAAACAAAGGGCGATGTAAAGACCAATAAACCAAACAGGATACTTCTAGAAACAGATCTAAATGAAGGGAACTTCTAATATCATCAACATTCCATGCAATTGTTTAGATAAAAAGAACTTTCTAAAACATAAAACTTTTTTAAAAATGGCTTAAAATATGTATATATTGTTGGAAGGTATAAACAAAATTTAACTGAAAAATCCAGCATATGCTTTCGTACTTTATTTCCTTGAATGCCACTTGTCCAGATGCTGGGTAGGAGTTCTGGCAGAGAAGAGGGATACAGCTAAGGTGACAAAAACCAAACTCATGGATCTCAAACCCAAACAGTGACCATCAATCCTTCTCATCTGGGTCCTCTCAGTATATCCACCTAAGTTAGTCAACTCCATCCTCTCAAATGTAAATGCCAGAAAACTGGGCATCGATCTTTCTACTCTTTCCTAAGTACAATCATATTCCATGCACTTTCATTTTGCCTTCATACATTTACTGAGAATTTATAATAGGTTCGCTAGCTTTACCACCATTTTAGAGCAATCTATCTTCATGTCTTTCCTGAGTTTCTGAATTCTAGAATACCTGATTTTCCTTTATGTATTTTAATTTTCCAGTTCATTCCCTATAAAATTTCACAGTAAATGTTTCCAAACTTATACCTAATTGGGCCATTTCCTTGCTTAAAATATCCAATGATTTCTCAAGCTCTTCTTACTCCAATGTTCCTTTGTCTTCTGCACCCAGCAGATAAATTATCCTTTATTGTGGACTTTGCACTTGCTATTGCCTGCACATAAAAAAACTTTCCCTCCAGGGGTGGAGACAAGATGGCTGACTGAAGCCAGCTTTCCACAGAGGCTCCTGTCCAGAAGGAGAGTTAAAGGACAGAAATTTAGCAAGTAACCTGGTGGATTAGAGCTGCGCCAAGAGAGAAGGTTGAAGAACACACATCAACCCTGCTGAGGCGAGCTGTGACCCCAAGGATACAAAAAACGTTCCCTCCATATTTATTGTTTCAGAGCATA
>CAUYPK010157897.1:0-10892 GCA_963574355.1 Loris lydekkerianus
TCAGCTATATATGTACCACCTGACATTAAATATAATTGCACTGAGTACATGGAAGAATGTACTCAGCCCTACTATGTATTCAATGTACTCAGTCCTACTATGAAGCTAATTTATAGCATTCATATGAAGGCTATAACCCAAATATAGCACAAGAATATGGGGAAAGGGTCAAGGGAGGGGTAGGGAGGGGGAAGTCAGGGTGGAGGGAGGGTAATGGGTGGGACCACACCTACAGTGCATCTTAGAATGGGTACAGGTGAAACCTACTAAATGCAGAATACAAATGTCTGCATACAATAACTAAGAAAATGCCATGAAGGCTACATTGAACAGTCTGAATATTTCAAATTGTATATGAATCTAGCACATTGTACCCCTTGATTGCACAAATGTACACAGCTATGATTTAATGATTAAAAAAATAAATAAATATTTTTTTAAAAATAAATGAATAAATATAATTGCACTACCTGGACCCAAATTTTTCAGCTCCATTGACCAGATTGAATATTTTGAGTATACTTATTTAATTTTCTTTTTTCAGCTTTATGGAAGTATAACTAATAATAATAACAAATAGAAGTTGAATATATTTAACATATTTTAATGTTACCACTATTAAATTAACATCTTAATGTGCAATTTAAAGATAATAATAGCTGTATGATCAATATGATTGGACCAACATAAATATGCTTAATAGAGTTACATCACATAATTGATGCTTAATAAATGCAAGCTTAAGAAAAATAAATGCAATTTAAAGGCACTAAGAAATACACAATAGGGCAGGTATTGAAACTCAAAAATCATAGCTACCATATAGTGAGCACTTTATTCCAGCCATTATTTTTTTAACTATTTTATATGTATAAGCTTGTGTTAATAATCCTAACAAGATCAGAAATGTTTCTTACAAATTAAGAGAGACACAAAGAAATTAAATATTTTGCCAAGAGCACATAGCTATGCTGAGGCAGACCTGTGATTAAACACAAGTGATGCTGTTAGCCACCACCCCTATAGTACTTCTTCACTTATGGTCACAGGGATATGAGACATCCTGGGAGATGGATAGAGTAAGAGATCCTGAACATGGGCTGTGGTTAGAATACTACTAAATAGCCCAGGCTTGAAGACGTGAGTATTTAGACAAGAACAAACATAAAGGGATTAAAAAGGGGGGACTAGTATGGACAATTTGTTTGGGAAAAAATAATAATAAGATTGAAAAAGCAACCAGATGTAGATGAGAGAAGAGTCCAATTGCAAGTTTGGAAAATAGGATAGAAGATGAAGTTCTTGGTCAAGATAGGGAAAGAAATAAAAGGCAGCTTTAAATGATCATTTGGGTAAATTGGCCAAATTGTAGTCTACAAAAAGCCCACAAGTGCTATTTTATTTAACAATATGAGTCATTGATAATGCAATAGCAATAAAATCCCCTCAATGATCCTTTAATAAATAAAGGACAATTTCACATGAAGAAAACAGGGTAAATATAGACAAAGAAACAATGTATTATGAAGAATTCTTGGTTTAGCTTATCTAAGCCAAAGTCTTATTTTGCCATAAATGCATGTGAGTCTTTAGGAAAATTGGGGAAAACCAAATATAATTGCTTAAAATCTCACAGAATCAATTTGCAACAAATAACAATTTTGTCAAAATTAAGCTATCCAAGACTGTTAAATTTTCAAAATCTAGGTTTCTTTATTGATTAACATACCCCATAAACTATATGGGGACATGGTGGATTAATAGTCTTTCCAGGTTTATTACCATATTAGCTAGAAAGTTTCCTATATAGGCATCAAATCAAAACCATCTTGAAAATCTCCAATCACCCTTTTCCTATCCTGCTTACCCTTTCTCTTACACCTATGTGAAGTCGTGAGAATGTATATGATCTTACTCTGCATAAGGCAAAGGAAGAAGTTATCTAAAATGTGTTTTTGGCATGTGCCGATTTATTCTGACATTTAAAAAGACTTATCATTCTTTCTCACAAAATCTTAGTCCCTGTAAATGGTGTCACAAGATTTCTTGGTTGAGAGTCAGAACTCTACTTTCTCCAAGAAAAAAGGCCCATGATTTATAAAGATCATGAGCATTCTAGGCTGGAGAGAAGAGGTGGTGTTGGACACCAAAAGCCAGGTGGTACTTTAAAGAAAGTTACATCAAAATCCTCATCAACACCACCATCATCAACAAGCCAGTGTCCCTACAGAGCCCTCAGACTACCTTGAGAATTCTTGAATTACTTTTCACAACAAAATTGTTCTCAGAAGACGAAAGAGACATTTCAAGAAATTTTCTCTGTGTGGGAACAAATAACCTATTGTGCTTAAGTTCCAGGATTTGGTTTATCTGACAAAGTTACTTAAATTCTCTAAATTTAATAATCTTATTTCATCTATAAAATATAGGAATAGGTGACAATACCTTAAAAAAATAAAAATAAAAATAAATAAGCACAATGGTAATATTATTGTCTGACTGGTATTTCACCTGAATATGGATTAAAAATTTTTTGAAGGAAGAAGAACCCAGAAGAAAAGTCTTGCCTGTGGTCTTTAAAGTTTGACCCGGAACTCTCTGACTTTCTCTCTTGGAATGACTCTACCCTCAGAAAAAGTTAAAATAAAACACAACAGCTCACCACTACTCTGTTGCTGCAGCTATTTTCATGGAAGACTTTAACATTCTAAATATTTTTTTCCTCTTTTTCTTTTTTCCTTTCCTCCTTTCTTCCTCTCTTCTTTATTTAAAAAGGTCTTGACAAGCTCACGCCTATAATTCTAGCACTCTACAAGACCGAGGCAGGTGAATTGCTTAAGCTCAGGAATTTGAAAACAGCCTAAAGAAACCCTGTTGCTAAAAATAGCTAGGCATTATGGCTGGCACCTATAGACCCAGCTACTTGTAAGCCTGAGACAAGAGTATTGCTCAAGCCAAAGAATTTGAGGCTGCTGTGAGCTATGACCATAGCATTCTATCAAGAGGGGGAAAAAAAAAGTCTTGAGCATCCTCTATGAACAATCATAAATGGAAGCCACTAGGAGCTGAGTTGTTAATAAAATGGTCATAGAATCAGCCCACTTGGAAACTAGGATCTAAGACTAGTTGGTTCCTCCAAGTGTAGAAATAAGTCATCCCATTATAAGAGAGGCAATGTTTAAGGATCCAAATTTGAAGAGATTTTTCACCAAAATTCATAGATGCAACTAGAATCATGAAGACTGAGAAGGATTTTTAAATTTTATTAATTCCAACATCATATAAAAACACTAGAATCCCTGATAGATGGTTGCCTAGCCTCTCTTTGAACACTTGCTGTGATGGAAGCTTCAGAAGCACATGATACATGACACACAATATCTCTTTTATTCCGAGAGACACAGGAAAACCCATTTAAAAGATCCAGTATTCCCCTGGCAGGAGATTTTAAGGTGCCTCCACAACCAATCATCGGGAAGATCATTTAATAGTTCTTATAATTAAAGGACCCATAGTTTGAAATGATTAGTAAGGTGTATTGCCACAATTAATGTTTCAAGCATAACTAGTATTTAGGAGGTAATTTCTTTTGTGATTATGTAGCAATTCATATTTGAACACTCTTGTTTTATAAAAGAAAAACAAAAGGAGCCAGACAGGATTTAAATGTTTTGTTTTAACTGTACTGTTTGAAAAGGTGTGCATTTAAAATAAGTAAATATAATGGGTTTCTAGGAAAGGATAAAAAACTAAATATATGTGTTTACGTTGACTTTCTCTCAGGACTCTTAAAAAACAGTAAAGGAATTTTTCAGGCATAAATCCACAAAGATGAGAAGAAAATGATGAAAAATTATTAGAATGTAGAAAGTTGGTATACTAATGGTAAATGCTTTATTGAATCTAAGTAAACTAAATATAGAACAAGGAAAAGCCATGATGCAATTTGACTTGCCTGGAATTCCCCAAAGTCTAAGAACTGGTAACAGTTTCGAAAGTGGCATAAAAAGAGAAAATAATAAAAAGTTAGTTTAAGGAGTAAACATACAAAATTTGATACATACCTGGATATCAACCAAATTTTAGAGGTTTATTCTCAAAAAATAATAAAGACTTTTAAGACTAGAAACAACAGGTACCTTTTTGAGCAAAAGTATCATTTTCAAAAAAAGAAGGATTTAGTGACTATATGTTAACCATATCAGACAAGCCTTAGATATCCACCCAATGAATATGTAGGCTTTTCTAATCTTGAGGCAAACACCAATAGTCTGAGAGCTTGGTCAGAGACATAATCTAGGATCAACATAAGGATAGGAAATGAATCAAGATGATCACTGTAGGTAAAAGAAGATCCAATGCAGATGAAGAGTATGTGAGTTAGCCTGAGGGACAACCAGTCCAGCCTGGGACAGAAAGAATGCTATGGGGTAAATTCCCTAAGAAAATTTCATAAGATGGAATGCTCGGTATTTAATTTAGAGTTGCTTTGTGCTGAGTACATGGAAAAATAAATAAAGAATGCATAAACAAGGAAACAAGAATTTAAAAAAGGAAAACCCAAACAAAAACAAAATAGCTCAACATCCCCAAGGGATCATAATGGAGCCACAACAGTGGAATCCATCTGCAAGAAAATTGCTGCAATGACAGAAATATAATTCAGAATATGGATGGAAAATAAGATGAAGATAATTGAAAGACAATAAAAAGAAGACAAAATTTTCCAGAAATTAATGGAAAAGTCACTAAAGAGCTAGACGAAATATGAAAGGATATAACAAAACTTAAAAAGTGAAAGATTTATTTAGGAAATTCAAAACCTGACAGCATCAACATCAAACTAAACCAAGGAAAAGACAAAATCTCACAGATGAAGACACAGCTCTCAAACTAACCTATTCATGCAAAGAGGCAGAGAAGGGCATATAAAGATCTGAGCACTGACTGAGAGAAATATGGAACTATGTGAAGTGAACTACATTCAAATTACAGGGAGAAGCATGAAAGAGCTAAAAGCATAGAAAACCTGTTTGAAGGAATTATTGAGAAAAATTTCTCTAGTATTGCCAAAGATTCAAACAAATGCACATTGAATAGTGAGAAGATTCATAGCAAATGGAACATCTCCAAGATACATAGTAATCAACCTGGCCAAAGTCAAAATAAAGAAGAAAATTCTGCAAGCAGCTAGATGTAAGCAACAACTGACCTACAAAGGAAAATCCATAAGACTAACTTCTCAGTGGAAACCTTACAAGACAGAAGGGATTGGGGCACTATCTTCAATGGTCTTAAACAGAACAACTGCCAGCCTAGAGTCTTACTTCCTGAAAAACTAAATTTCACATATGATGGAGAAATTAAATATTTTCCAGGAAAGCAAACACTGAAGTAATTTGTCATGACCAGAGATGACTTCCACATGAATCAACAAAACATATACTCACCAGGGTAAAATCACCCACCAAAGCTAAAGGTCAGTCTCTTATAACACAATAACATAAGAGGGCAATGTAAGGGTGCAGGACACAACTACAGCAGGGACCTCACATAACAAACACAAGCATTGTAACCTAATTGTACGTACCCTTATATTAATCTGAAATAATGAAAAAAAAAAATAGTGCAAGAGGGGAAACAAAGCAACAACATGATGAACAGAACAACATCCCATATATCAATTTTATGTTTTTAGGTTAACAGTTAAATATGACACTCAAAAGACATAGGCTAGCTGAACAGATGAAAAAACACAACCCAATTATATACTATCTCCAGGAAACACATCTAAATAGCAATGACATACACAGACTCAGTGTGAAAGGATAAACATTTAAAATTCCACACAAATGGAAACCAGAAGAGAACAGGCATAATGATTATCATATCAAATAAAATTAACTTTAAATCTATAAATGTAAAGAAAAACAAATAGAATGATTACATAATGGTAAAAGGAGTAATTCAACAAAAAGACCTAGCAATTCTAAATATGTATTCACCTAATATAGTAGCCACCATAAATCAAATTTTACTGGAGCTGAACAAAGAAATAAATAGCTGCATCATGATTGCTAGGGATTTCAACACCCCACTGTCAGAGCTAGACAAATCATTGAAGCTTAAAATAAATAAAAATTGCACAAGAATCTAAATCAAATGAACCTAACATTTATAGAACATTCTGCCCCAAATCTACTGAACATAAATTCTCTCAGCAGTACATGGGGAATTCTCCAATATTGATTATATCTTAGGCCACACACAAAAAAGTCTCAAGAAATTCAATAAATTCAAAATCATACCACATGTCTTCTCACACAACAGTGGAGTAAAACCAGAAAGGAATTAAAAGAGACACTTGAACCTACACAAAGTCAAAGAAATTAAACAACCTGACACTAAATGATTATTGGATCAGGAAAGAAATTAAGATGGAAATCAAAAGATTCTTTGAACTGAATGATAAAGGAGAAACAAATGATTACACCTATGGTGCATCTTACAAGGGTACATGTGAAACTTAGTAAATGTAGAATATAAATGTCTTGATGAAATAACTTAGTAAATGTAGAATATAAATGTCTTGATGAAATAACTAAGAAAATGCCAGGAAGGCTATGTTAACCAGTGTGATGAAAATGTGTCAAATGGTCTATAAAACTAGCATATGGTGCCCCATGATCACATTAATGTACACAGCTATGATTTAATTAAAAAAAAAAAAGAAAAGAAAAATAAAATGTGTCAAACTGTTTATAAAACCAGTGTATGGTGCCCCTTGATCGCATTAATGTACACAGCTATGATTTAATTTTATATATATATATATATATATATATATATATATTCTATAGGAATCAGGAAAAGCATTCCTCAAGGGAAAATTCATAGCCTTAAATGCCTAGATCAAATACAGAAAGATTGTAAATTAACAAACAATGTCACATTGGGAACTAGAAAGTGAAAGAAAAGGAAGTAGAAAAGGAACTAGAAAATGAAAGAAAAAGAACTAGAAAAGGAACTCGAAAATGAAAAGCAAACAAAATCCAAAGCCAGCAGAAGAAAAGACATAACAAAGGTCAAAGTAGAACTAAATGAAATGGAAAAGAAAAAGTATAATACACAAGATCAATGAACCAGAATGTTAGTTCTTTGGTAAAAATAAACAAAATTGAAGATTACTTGCTAAATTAATGAGGAATAGCAGAGAAAAGGCCCAAATAACCTTAATCAGAAATGAAAAAGGAGGTATCACAATTGACACCACAGAATCAAGTGGGGAGAGGGAATCAAGGAGAGTAGCAATAACCCACCTACTGCATACTATGAGCACTATTTGGGAGATAAGCACACACGTAGCTGTAACTCAAGCATTACAAAAGCAATCCATGTAAACAAAGATATTTATAATTCCTTATTATTTTTAAATAAAAGTTACTAATAAAACATAATAATGGATCATTCTTTTAAAATGTGATGTAATGGCTTGTGTCTCAGTGAATAGTAATATTACTGTGATAGATCTAAGAAATTTGTGGGGCTAAAATGAATTTGGCAGAATATTTTCAATAGAATTCAACCCTAGCCCTTCAACCAGGCTCTATCTTATTTTCTGTGATTTTCCAAAACTATCCAAAGTCTTACTCTGAAAAATTATAATCTTTGGCCAACGAGTCTTAGGTTGATGCTCATATCCATCCAAAAATACTTTCTAACTTGCAAGCCATCCCTGGAGCATAAGAATTGAGGTCAGAGACACACCTTAGAACAAATTACTTAGGAATTAACCTTTTAAAAGTGAAAATGTAAGAATCCAGTGAAAAGTATCACCATTGTCTCTTGAAATCTTATGTTTGAAACCTGTAACTTTTTCAATGTCTCCATGTGTTACCATTATTTCAGAAAGTGTTTTATTTTATACTAATAATCAGAGCTGGTAAAAATAAGTTCAAACTTGCCAAAGCCTAATAGCCAAAGTTATAGAATATTGTAATTACATCTTAAACTACTGGATTAATGATTATAGATGGTTCTCCCTAAGGAAATGCAAATCAGAATCACTCTTATTGGTCACACTGCATACTTACATAAGGACCTAGGACAATCATTCACTCATTCAACACAAAGATATTAAAAATTTTCCATGTGCTGGGCATTGCACTAGAACACATACAAAGGGATCTGATTAAGAAAGAGAGTCTGCCTCTTAAAAAGTCAGTTTCTCTACTTAAGAAAGCTCTAGAACTCATTATTTTAGGTACTCCTATCTCAATATAAAACATTAAATTCTTGTCAAATCTTCACATGCCATCAAATAGTAATTGTGGACTTACTCCTCAAAGAAGAATGGGTGAGAAGTCACTCAAAACCAAGAATCAGAGGGCAAAGAATTTTGAAATGAATCAAATTTTTGTTTTGCCTGACTCATACCTTTACTTATTCTAGGTTGCTGCATCTACATCTTGTATCCTTTTCTCATGCCTCACTGCCTCTCTGTCAAAATGAAAAACATGGTAAATTTACTTCTCAAATATTATATTAAAGAAAGGTGATGTACATCTAAGTAGAGTACATAAAATTCTGATCATAGTAAGTTTGGACCACATGGCATTTCAAGGTACCTTTCAACCCAGTTCCAGAATCTTTTACCAACATATCCTGTCTTCCCTCCCTCACATACAACAGATATTTTCTCTTTAGAGTTTTCCAATTACCATTATGATTCAGTCCCAATCTTACTAACAGGACAGAAAGCCATCCATTAGTTCCCAAAGAAAGAAACAAGAGTTAGAGGAAGGAATGTGCTACATAATGTTTTGGGTCACCCACGTACATGTCCTCAAAGTATTTTATTTTTCCAAAATTCTATGAATCCACTTGCCAGTGTCTTTCTTCTCAAATAATTCTCTTTCTGCCATAATGGCATTATGCTCACATGAGTTTTCCAAAAATAACTTGTTTTGTTTCTCTGTTGAAAGTTGGTGGTAATTAACTTCCTCTCTTTTCGTTCTCTTGGAGAAGGCATGCAGTGCTATAAATTTCCCTCTTAGGACTGCCTCTGTGATATCCCAGAGGTTCTGATAATTCATGTCTTCATTGTCATTTTGTTCCAAAAATTTGGTAATTTCCTTCTTGATCTCATCTCTGACCCAGCTATTATTCAGCATAAGGTTATTTAACTTCCATGTTTTTGTATGACTATGCAGGTTCCTGTTGTTACTGAGTTCAACTTTTATTCCATGGTCATCTGAGAGGATGCAAGGAATAATTTCTATTCCTTTAAATTTACTGAGGTTAGACTTGTGACCTAAGATGTGATCAATTTTGGACTATTTTCCATGGGCTTTTGAGAAGTATGTGTATTCAGTTTTGTTAAGATGAAATGTTCTATAGATGTCTGCTAAATCCAAATGCTGAATGGTTAGATTTAAATCTAAAATTTGTTTGCTCAGCTTCTTATTGGAGGATCTATCCAACACTGCCAAAGGAGTGTTGAAATCTCTGACTATTATGGAGCAGGAGGAAATCAAGTTGCTCATGTCTCTGAGAGTTAGAAACTCTGTTAGAGTTTCTCTTATAAATTGAGGCTCATTCTGGTTGGGTGCATAAATATTCATAGTTGAAACCTCATCATATTGAGTATTACCCTTAACAAATATGAAGTGACCATTCTTATCCTTCCTTACTTTTTTTTGGTTTAAAGCCTATTGTGTCTGCAAATAGAATTGCAATGCCTGCTTTTTTTCTGGCTACCATTTGCCTGAAATATGGATGACCATTCTTTCACCCTGAGTTTATATTTATCTTTTAAGGTAAGATATGACTCTTATATGCAGCAAATATCTACCCTAAGTTTTTGTATCCAGTCAGCTAATCTGTGCCTCTTTAGAGGACAGTTTAAGCCGTTCACATTAATGGAGAATATTGATAAGTCTGGTAAAATTTTGGATATCGAGTTTTTCAAAAGTCCAGTGGACATTTTTAATCGTTTTGCCACTGTGGAATTTGGAGTTTGATCAAAAGTTTCTGAGTGAGTTTATTTTTGTGGTAGAGCATTGGGCTGCTCATTATGGAGGATCGGTCTGAGAATATCCTGAAGAGCTGGTTTGGTTATGGCAAATTTCTTCTTCAACATATGAATGTCATTAAAGTAATTAATTTCTCTATCATAAATGAAACTCAGTTTAGCTGTATACAGGATCCGGGGTTGAAAGTTATTTTGTTTTAGGAGATTAAAAGTCAATGACCATCCTCTTCTGGCTTGAAAAGTTTCAGCAGAGAGATCTGCAGTCATTCTAATATTCCTCCCTTTGTAGGCAATGAATTTCTTACGTCTGGTTGCTTTCAGAATTTTCTCTTTTATATAACACTAGTGATGTTAATTATGATATGCCTGGGGGATGTCTTATTTGAATTGAGTCGTGCTGGGATTCTGAAACTGTCTGCTATCTGAAATTCAGAATCTCTTGGCATGTCTGGAAAATTCTCTTTCATAATTTCATGAAGAAGGGCCTCTGTGCCTAGCGAGGCCACTTCATCACTTTCAGGGATTCCAGTGAGGTGAATATTAGCCTTCTTCAAATTATCCTAGAGCTCTCTGAGAGAATGATCCATTTTTGCTCTCCATTTCTCTTCCTCTTTGAGAATTTGGAAGTGCTCAGACTATACTATAAATTGATAGTGATAAAAATAGCATTGTACTGGCACAAAAACAGAGAAGTAAATGTCCAGAACAGAATAGAGAACCAAGAGATGAACCCAGCTACTTACCATTATTTGATCTTTGACAAGCCAATTAAAAACATCCAGTGGGGAAAAGATTCCCTCTTTAACAAATGTTGCTGGGTGAACTAGCTGGCAACCTGCAGAAGACTGAAATTGGACCC
>CAUYPK010157899.1:0-32420 GCA_963574355.1 Loris lydekkerianus
GCCAGGGGCCGGTCCAGGATACTGAGTGCGTGGCTGCGGCGTGCCAGGGGCCGGTCCAGGATACTGAGTGCGTGGCTGCGGCGTGCCAGGGGCCGGTCCAGGATACTGAGTGCGTGGCTGCGGCGTGCCAGGGGCTGGTCCAGGCACACCACCTGGAAATGGGGGTTTTCCTAGTTATGTGACCTGTTTTTTATTGGGATAAACAAATAAAATATATCAATATATCAATAACAAATTTATCCCTCATTTTTGTGTCTGGAGAGAATGTTAAAGCTAGTCTCTCCCCATGAGACGTGAAACGGACGGAAGTGTCACCCTAGACCTGACGATTCAGAACCTTCTGAGGCTCCTATGGGGGTGGGGAGGACAGTGGGCTGTGCTGGCCTGGATTGCGTAGGGTACCCTCAGTTTTCTGCCCTTCAAAGCAAACAAAGTGGAGGAGTGAGCTTGACACACATGGAGGCTAGCAGGCCATGAGGCGTGAGTGGGGACTCAGAGGGACAGTGTGTCCAGTCACTTCCTTGCGTGGTCAGCACACCTGGGCCCAGTGACCAGGAATCTTGTTTATCCAAGAGGAAACAATAAAAAGGAGGGAGCGTGGGAATAAAGATACAAAGAAATTCAGTCGAGAGTCCCTTTAGAACTGTGTCTATAGATTTAACTTTCTGGGCCTCATCCAAATTATAATGGAAAAGTGGTCCAGCTTGGCCTTGAAAGTGTGAAGTTCTAGGACATACGTGCAAATCTACAGTGAGGGGACATGTGGGAAAACATGGTGAGAGCCTCCAGCTCCCTGTAGGGGGACATTCTCATCCCTTTGTCGACATCGTAGAGCCCCCAGCCACTGATTTACTCACTGTGCTCTCACCATTTTTGTCTTCAAAGTTTGCATCCAGAATTGACTTTTGGCCAGGCATGGTGAGTCACCTGCAATCCCAGCATCCTGGGAGGCCAAGGCGGGAGGATCCTTGAGCTCAGGAGTTTGGGACCAACTGAGCAAGAGGGAGACCCTGTCTCTGTTTAAATAAATAAGAGTTGACTTTTAGTAAATCACATCAAAAGAGCTTATATCCGTTCTGTGATGAGCAGCTTTTTATAAGAGGCCTGTAGTGCCTCTAAGATGTTTACAGTAGAGAGACACATTGTTAGGGAAAATCTCCTGAAACCCTGGGTGCTGTGCCCACCTTGATTCTCACGATGGGTGCCGCCAACCTCCAGCTCATGTGCGTTAGGAATTACAGTCACCCAGTCGACTTTGTAAGCTGTTCTTAGTGACACCAAGCTTATCTTGGGGGGTGGGGGGGTCTTTTGACCAGTACTACCCTTGGCTTCTAGACAATTATGGGACACTTGCTATTCTCAGCAGACACTCTTGCTGATGGGAGTGAGCGTGTCTGGGTGGGGAGGTGGGGGCTGGCCAGGTGGCCATCCATAATTCAGTTTCAACCTTTTAGGGATGTGCATAGCTAGACTGTCTCAGCTGTAAATTCAGGAAAGTGCTTTCAAATATAAATGAGAAAACCATTTTACCAGGATTGACTACTCTTGTAGTACAAACTGGGCAAATTTCTAAAGAAAACAGCTCCTTAAAATAGAGCATTAAGTGCAGATAACCCCCAAGTCTCCTGGGTGAGCCTCATGCTGCCCTCTAAGAAAACCCAACACTGGATTCAATCCCAGACTTTAATGGACTGGCGTCTTGACAGATTGGATAGCAGGGAAGCCTGGAGCTTCCAGGAGCAGGGAGGTCGCAGCCGTCTCCCAGTCCATGCTCTGTGCTTCTAAATACACAGCTTCAGAGTTTGGGATAGTGAAAGGAAATATATTTTTAAAGCAGTCCTAAAAAGAACCCCAGGTTTCAGTACATAGCAAGTCTGTTTTAATAGTACAGTACTGTTCTTCAGTTAACACAGTGGAACGGTGGGCCAATGGAGACTTTGAGTGAAATGTGTACATTTTGACTGTGGTTCTCGATTACATTCAAAATTGGGTTTGCAAAGGGAGGGGTCAAAGGCGGAGGCACTGCGTCCAGAGAGGAATGATGGTGTTGCCAGGGTTGGTGTTGAGAGGTGGAGGTTCATAAAGAGTCATGGACAAACCACACGTCGACATAAACAGCCTGCCTTTCATTTCTGCGTTAATTGGTGTTCACAGCAGTGTTAATCTCTCCTTTTTGTCGTGGCTTGTAAAGACCTTGTTAGATTTACGACGAGACTGCGCATCATCTCGCCTGGAAATGCAGCCTGGCGAGGGAGGGAGGGGCTCCTGGGTGCGGGAGCCCAGGCCGCTTCCTGGGAGAGTTCCTGTTCTCAGATGATAAAGCCTTGTCCCTGAGTGAAGCCCCTGTTATATTTTGTTGTTTTCCTAGCACAATATGCTCTTTTTAATGCCTTACTTATTTCCTGCTCAAAGGGCAACAACAATAATGAACAAAACATGAAGTGTGTGCGGAGTGGCATCTGGGTCATCTCATTGACTGAGTGTGCCAGGCGATTGTCTAACCTTCTGTTTACTCAAACCTCACATTCCCTACTCTTGGGATTTTACAGCTGTTGCTCAAACATCTTTTACTTTGCACAAATCCCTCATCCAGGTCAGGCAGAACTGTTCCTCCTTATTTTAACCCTAGTGTTTACCATCCTGGATCACTACTCCTATAATCACTATTCCAAGCCAGATTAAATCCTTTTTTAGATTTAAAAAAAATCACCTTCCTTAGAATTTGGTGGCCCGTTGCCCCATGATCTTGTCTCCCTCTGTTTAAACCTGTCAGCATCTTGCCCGACTCTCAGTGACACTGAGGCTCACTCAGATCCTTTCTCTTCTCAGCTGCTCTTTTCATGAATCTGTGGGTTATTTTCACTCCTTCTAAGAGAGGATGGATCGGTTCATCGCAATACATGTCTTCTTTCGCCAAACCACTTTCCGTCCCTGTTCTCAAGCCGGCTTCCCCATCTCCCTCTGTAGGTCCCCGTCCCCTGCTGCTCCCCGAGGTCCCTCCAGAGGAGCCGGCTAGCTCTGTGTCTGCTCCCCTGGGGCACTGACGCTCTGTGATCTGCTTCTCTCAAAGATCACGCCGCTTTCCTTGTCCTTCCTTCTGCCTGATTAGTCTTAGTACCCACTGAGCCATCGTGTTTCCTCTTTTCTTTCTGTCACACACACTCACTGACTTTGTGAGCCATGAGTGCAGGTGACAGGCACACACCCCGTGTCCATACGTCCCACTTCGTAACACTTCATGAACGTCTTCACACGTACTGTAGCGTTGAATCCCCATAGCCCCCCAGAGGTGGATGAGAACTGCATCTTCCCCCCAGGGAGGAAGCTGACGTCCAAGCAGTGTTTCCACCGCATTTCCACAGTTTGCCCCCGACCATCCCAGGTGTAGGGCCCAGGTCGCCCCTCTGCCTGCTGTGCCAGGCCGCCTCTCCAGCAGAAGGGCTGCAGCCCGCTGAAAGTCTTCACCTTGTTAGGAACTGGATGGAAATTAACCAAACCTTCGTTGTGCTTTGCAGATGAGAGCCCCTACACTAAGTCCGCCGGCCAGACAAAACCGCCTGACGGAGCGTTGGCTGTGAGGAGACAGAGCATCCCAGGTTAGACCAGACTGTCAGGTTTTCCAGCTGTTTTGCTTTTGAATCCTGTTGTTTGATGACCCTAAATAACTCCAACGTGGTAACAAAAACCGTGTTATTTCATAGCGCATAGACTGCATTCTACATGCCTCGTTCACACAATGCTCATAAAAGCCAGACTTTGGGAGGCCTTGCCAGATGGTAAGGCCTGACCCGTGGCTGGTCATGGCCAGCCCCCTGCACACTGACCTGTGTGTGCGTCACCGTTCTCATCACCAGTTCTTGCCTCTGTGGCAGGGAGACTGTCACAGCTGTGCCCACTTCACGAGAAGCAGCTGGCAGAACCGAGGGGCTGAAAACTGGAGGCAGATTGTGTGCGCTCAGTAAAGGTCCCCACTCTCATTCCCTCTTTGAACCTGAATCTGCCTTGCCTTGGGCAACTCTTGGGATTCTGAGATCTTAGAAAGGTACAATTCTGATTCTTGCAGTACAGTGAGGAATATCTGTGTTTCTCCAAAAAGCATTCTGAAGAAATATCTTAAGGTGTCTTTTCCCTGAAACTTTGATATTTTGGAGTTTTGATTTTGAGAATGACACAAAACCATTTAAGTTCTCAAATTTAAGAGGAAAGGAAATTCAAAATAATATTCAAAGTTTATTTGAACTAGATAATTCATGGGAAAAAATCCTTGGGAAAGCAACCATGCTTAAGAGAAAGGTTAAGGAGCGTGAATGCATTTAAACATTTTCTAAAAATAAGATGTTTATATATTTTATACAAATAAATTGAGTATAGCTAAGGTTTTTAGCTACAGGATTTTGGAGTACAGTTTTAGCAACTTGGGAGAAACAAAGCAGTGTTTCCAACATAAAATTAAATGGTTTGGCAAATCTGCTGGTGAGAGGGGAAATTCTCCATTTGGATAAAGAACGACTTTCAGTTTCTGAGCAACCCCACTTGTGGTTATTATTGTATTTTCATAAGATTTCTATGTGGTTATTCTCACTCTCATTCTGAAGGCTGAGATCTATTTTGAAGTACGTGGCTTATAAGGAGACGTATTATGAACACATTGTGTGTTTGGGTGCTTTGAAGATTCCAATGTAATTTGAATTCTGTAACAGCGTCACCAGTGCTGAGATTTCTTCTGTTTGGTGCTATGACACAGAACTCTTAGCCCAGTCGTGCTGAGGGTGCAGTTGCTGCAGCTGGCTGTGGGTTGTCTGCCTGCTTTCCCTCACCAGCAGTGAGGAGGCATCCAGGGTCCAGTGAGGTGTCCAGGGTCCGGTGAAGTGAGCAGGGTCTAGTGAAGAGGTGTCCAGAGTCCAGTGAGGAGGTGTCCAGAGTCTGGTGAGGAGGTGTCCAGTGTCCAGTAAGGAGGTGTCCAGAGTTTGATGCTCAAGAATACCAGCTGCTATCAGCTCCTCCTGGTCTCTCAGCACTAGCTGGTGTTCGATGCTCCTGCATTGGGAAGAGGCAGAAGATGTCCTACCATGACACTGAGCGTGCACACTGGTCGGTGTCTGTCCCACTACTTTACGTGACACTGGGTGGGCACACCGGATGGTGTCTGTCCCACTGCTTTACGTGACACTGAGCATGCACACCAGAAGGTGTTAGTGCTCTCTTTTGGTGCCACCTAGTTAGTCACTGCACATATTTGAAGGCCAGATTTTTTCTGCATGTCGTTAAAGTGCCTTTAAAGTTACACAGTTCATATCCAGAGCTGGCTAATCATAATTCTTAGCTGGTGACACACAAATGATTACTAATTATGAGTTTTCTCTTCTATTGCTCCTTATGTCAGACTTAACGGCCACTGGAATGGCCGTGGGCTTTGCAGGGTGCTCCCCTAAAGTCTGACCAGGGACAAGCCCTGTTCACTCTTATGATGTAGGTGTCAAAGGCATCTAGAATGTGGAAAATCTTCTTGGTTATTTAGAATAATCCAAGAAAAAAGATTGAATCAGCCAGAGGGCTAAATGGTTATCAGCCGAGTATTACTTACTATTATGTTAAGGAGAAAAGTAATGAACCTCTCGTAAACTGCTTCCCCACTGACTAATGACTTAGGCATTGTGAGTCTTTATTGTCTCACCTTAAAGCACCTATGAACTCTAATTTTGGCAAAAAGAAGTTAGTATCCTCAGATCTATGTCCAAGAAGTCGCTTAAAGGGCTTGAACCCCGCGTCCAGCCGTCTTGACCACTCACTCACCACGCCCATCCATGTCTGTAGGTGGCGCAGGGGCACAGGAGGGAAATGCATGTTGCTTGTACTTACCGGATCTTCAGCTGAAAAATCCCGACAGGGTCTCTTGGTGGACTCCACTGGCCCCAGGGAGCCTCGAGGGTGAGAAATGCGTGTGTCTCCTCCTGTGCTCACCTCCCGATTTTGCTTCCCTCAAGGTTTGTCACCAGCCTGGCAGCAAGGAAGGCCGCATCCAAGAAAGAGAAGGCCTGGGGGTAGCTTGGCTGGTCTGCCAGCCCTGATCTCACAAAGCAGACACCCCCACGGCAGGTGCAGCCCAAGCCCCATGAGCTGCCCCAGCCCCTCCACTCACAGTGGCCCAGTAGTGGGGCTTAGATCGGCTGCTGCTGTGATCATTTTCCCTGATTGGGGATGAAGGGGACGAGAGGCGGCAGGAGGCGTCTCCAGCTTCTCCACCCTAGATCTGCACACTTTAACCTGGTCCTTGAACCTTATTCCACAAACATAGACCTAGGGCTTCCTGGAGCACAGATGTATACACATAGCTACAAATAAGGTTTCTGAACATGGGCTCCACTATTTCCATGGCATAGTGAATAACTTTTAACAATTCAGTTCCAAAGAAGTAAACTTAAATGTTAACAGAAATATAATTTGCTTTTCACTCATATTAAAATCTACTACTCCTGTCTAAACTTAAAATAACTACAGGAATTATTTTATAAAAATAAGCCAAATATGTGTCTCATTAAATGCCAGTTCTAACTGTAAATCCTCTCATCCTCTTTTTCTCTTCCCGAAAAAGGGAGTGGATTAAACGTCTCTTAGGAGCAAAATGCATTTGCTTTGGATTAAAGGGAAATGCATTATTCATGTTATTTGGGAACTTGTCATTTTATTCATGTCTCTTGTGGTATAAAATATTTTTAAAAATGTTTGACTTTTATAAGGTTTTTGAAAAGTTTTTAATAAGGATTCTAAAAAATGGCATGATCTGTGATCTAAAAACTTCTGTGACACTAAACTGTACATTTAGAGACTTCACATTCTGTCAAGAATATTAAGGAAGTGTATTTTCAATCTTATTTCTGCCCATTTTTTGGAAGACAAGGTAAATTTGGAGGATGAAGGTATTTTGAACTAGCATTGCACCAGCCATCTCAGTCTGTTGAAAAGAATTGACGGGTCTGATTTTCCTTTATTTGACAGGTTACTGATGAACCACAGTTTGACCATTGTAAGCTTTGTCCAGATTACTGGAGAAAATCTGTAAAGCCTCTTGAGTTTGACAGATTTTCCAGCAGTTTGTGGCTTTACCCCCTCAGAGATGAGGCAGTTAGCAGTGTCAGCCAAATCCCTGTGAAGGGGAAGGACAGCAGGTCGCTAGACCCTGGAGCCGGAGGGCAGCGTGTCACTTGTTTGATCTCCTTTTTCTGCACAGTGTATCTTTGCTGAAATTAATTAGTCTTGACAATTCTTGGCAATTGGCAAATACACAAAGACGTCACATGTTCATATCTATTGCATTTCCAAACTTTGGTACACCCAGGAAAATTACCTTCAATCTGTATCCAGAGTGAGCCCATAAAAGCATGTGTGGGATTTTTCCCCTCTGAGAATACAAGAAAAGCCATTTCTCACTCTGGTTATGACGGAACGCACTTGGCCCCAGTCTTTTCTGCTCCTTGTGCATAAGTCTGGGTACAGTCCAAGCCGGGGACCTGCACTGTGCTGGAGCTCAAGTGTGCTCAGCCAGGCTGCCGAGACTGCGCCAGAGAAGGGCCCAGCCACCGGGCCGTCAGAACAACACAGGTCCTCAGTGTGACTGCCCCCTGTGTTTCTAAGATTTCCAACTCCGGGCTAGTGGGAGCTATAGATACCTCTGAGATTCTGCCCCTCCCTATTTCTTATTTTTTCCATATTAGTCATCACTATCTGAAACTAACTGCTAAATTCATTTTTCCCTTCTTAGCCCTCAGCGAAAGTGTAAGCTGTGTGAGCACAGGTGCTGTGTGCACCGGCTCACTGCTGTATCTGGTGTACAGAACAGGGCTGAGTGCACCTGAGACCCTCAGTCGGCACTGGGGGAATGGACAGGCAAGGGCCAGCAGGCAGGGCTCCTCTCTGAGGGCTGCATGACCTTCTGACCAGTGCACGTCCTACAGGGATGTCCCTGCTGGCCACGTGTCTCAGTCTCTGTCTGGCAGCCTTGGCCTTGAAGCTGCACCAGACAGAACCTTCCTGGGGAAGATATCTGCTGCCCAAGACTCATGAATGAAATACAGGTCAGCCAGAGCCTAGAGATTTTTAAAGGCCATTTGTCTCCATTTGAACAGAAAATGTGTGTTCAGTCCTATAAAACCTGATGAAGAAGTTTGGGTGGTCAAAACCATGAAATTGACAAGATGGGAGTGATTCAGTCAAGTGTTCTGCTTATAGAAAAGGGCTGGAAAATGAAGAGGAAAAAATCCCAGGGCATGTACATAGACCACTGTGAAGCAGAACCTGGTACTTACGTCAGGTGTGCAGGAGGGGCCCTGGGGACTGGTATGGTTTGCCCTGTGGCCAGGTAGGTACTGAGCTCTGCTGTGTCTGAACTACTCTCACACCTTGGTGAGCACAACTAAAACACATTAAGTGGGACAGCAAGTGAGTTTTAAACAACAGCTCTTCAGCATGAGGGTTAGGGAGGACCTGCTGGTGGTGTGTTAGGACCGTGCGTCACAGGGCGGGGCCAGGTCAGGGCCCTGCTCCAGCTGCACATGTCAGTCAGATGGGGTAACCCTGATGACAGCGAGTGTCAGCTCCCAGCATCTGAGCAAACTTCTGCAGGAAAAGGCTTTCCCTCTATTCCTTGTGCACTGAAGAAAAATGAATTCTGCTTCTCTGCAGACTCGGTAGACCCTAACCTGGCATTTTAACATGAAAGGACTTGAGAGAATTAGGCTGGGTGAAGGTGAATTGCTTGATTGGTGCAGGGAGGAGTGAAGGAGCATCTCACGTGGTTCAGGAAGAATAGAGCAGTTGGGCCTTGTCCTGAAACCAGCTCTTATCCTTAAACGACTTCGCTTCCCAAATTTCAGTCACTCACACGTCATCTTCTTAATGTTGTAGTGTGTGTGTTTCACCTGCACTATAACTAATATGATTAAATTTCACTTAGCTGTATCTTAAGCTTCAATATCTCTGATTTGACATGCTAATTATATTTGTCTAATACGTGTTTAAAATTCTTCTAACTCTGAAAATTAAGAACAAATGTTCCTGTGTCCTCTCAAATCACCCCTGGGCGTCTGTGCTCCCAGGACTGTGGGAAACGCAGCTCACTGGGGGTCTCTCCGAGGGAAGGACTCCACAGCCCCAGACTGCACTTTGCTCACCCTAAAGACGTGGTTGATGATCAACTTGTAGAGACAAGTGGTTTGGATGAATGAAAGGAAAAGAAGCGCTAAAGGAGAAAAACAAGGTTCAGCAACAGAAGCAAAGCTTAGGGAACAGGGAGAGTGGAACAGTCCTGACAGTAACCCAATCCAGGGAGAGGGGGAGAGGGTGGGAGCCGTGGGGGTGACAGCCATGCGGCCACCCTGCATCCTGTTAGGTTCCCAGCATCACTCTAGCTATTTATGTGAAATCACAGTATTCCATCCTCATAACACCACCGGGATAAGTTCTGTCGCGCCCCCTCATGGGCGAGCCAGCTGCCGTTCTGAAAGCTGCAGCTCCTTGTCCGCAGTCACAGGGTTGCTGGAGCTCTTGAAGCCTGAGGTCGATGTGCAGAACCCCGAGGAGTGTTCAGAGGACCTGGGGAGGGGGGCATCCTGCCCAACAGTGACCAGCAAGCCTTCCAGGGGACACCCAGGCCTTTCCCAGAAGTGACCAGAGGTGTGAGGTACACAGGAGCCTCTGTATGGCTGTCTCTGGCCCCACCAGCTGACACTCTCGGGTAGAGGCCAGCTAGTAAAGGCCTGGGGTGATGGCACCCAGGGTGGTGGCACTGGGGGTTCTTTCTGAGTAGCCGAAGGTAGCGGGGATGGAGCAGGCAGATCTGCAGAGCCTCAGCCACGCCATCAGTAACTCTGCACATGTGCAACTTTCACAGGCTTCAGTTCAAGGGAGAGATATGAAAATAGGCTGAGCAGTCTTTCAAGTGTATATTATGAAGCCTTGAAACAGATGAGACAGCGTGGAATTCCTGTATCCACATGATCTTTCTCTTAACACCTCATAGGATTTGTTCTACGAGGTTTGGGTTCAGTCAAGGGACCACAGCTGGGGATCTGTAGGTCTCTGTGTGCTCCTAAGGTGCAGGCTCCCCTCCCTGATACCCCCTGCATGCACACATGCACATAGATGCACACGCATGCATACACAATACACACGCTTGCACATGCACGCCCATACACACATACGTGCACATACACCTCACCCCCAGACTCTCAACCTCCACCTATGTACATAGTTTTCAAATGGTTCAGCCTGTGCTTCCAACATGGTGGAAACAGTCTCTGTTCCTAACTCTTACATATATTTGCTGCTCTTCTTAGTGGTGAATTAATCACAATATTTTTTATAGAGTTGGGGGGTTGATATGTTGTCCAGGCTGGTCTTGGACTCCTGGCCTCAAGCCATCCTCCTTCTCAGCCTTCCAAGGCTCTGGGATTATAGTGTGAGCCACTGCACCCAGCCACAGATTTGATGCATCCAAAAGAGAGTTAAGAATTTTGAACATAGCACCTAGAACAGAGCCCTGCCCTCCTTCACCCAAAACCGGGACTTGACTATGAATGGTGAGCTGCAGGCCGTGGGCACCATTCTCCATAAGCCTAAAGCCACAAACTTCCATAGGTTGTTACGAGAGATCCCTCTAAAATCCCACTGAAATACTAAAATATTGCGCGCCTATACATTATCTTTCTTTGTGGTGTTGGTTTGCGTGTCTTGTTCTTCAGGGGACAAGTGGTAATAATACTAATAAACAGTGGTAATAATAATAATCCTCTCTAAGATATTTCCAGAGTCCTCCACTGTGGAAGCTGAGATGCTCACCCGTTCCAGCCTTTTAGAAAATCTTCCATTTTTATCTTCATTTCACAATCATTCTTTTAATTCTCTGACTTAAATTTATCTTATATGTTTATTTGGTCATTGAGCTAACTCTAGAAAGTTGGAGATTTTTAAACAGTTAGAGTATTTTTTAAATACCACTTTGCCTGCCTTTGGCATACATGTTCTTTTATGTTAATCTCAAATCCCATCCTTTGTAGTTTGATTTTTCTCTTTAGAAGCCCCTGAAGACGTGTCATTGGAACTGAGTGGCTCCGTGTCGCCCCAGGCTAGAAGCGACTTTGTGCCAACTTTGCAGGCAGCACGTGTCCCCCGTGTTCTTGTTCTAGACTAGAGAGATCAGGAAGCTTCTCTGGTCGTCCTTAACACCTCCTGTCAGCTATAGGCCTCAAGTGGTTGCCTTGTCTATAATCTAACAAAGTAAGTCCAGGAATTGTCCTTTCGAGGAAGCCAGATGAAGGTGACTGTGGTTACGGTGACAAGGGCTCTACTGCTCTTCAGACAAGAAGAACAGAGGGAAGGACACGTTAGGAAGGTGCAAAAAAGGGAAAAGGCAATTATTAAAAATGCTGCTTGTATCTAGTATGATCGAGGATACAGGAAAATAATAACATTTGCATACCATTCACAGGAGCATATACTTTTTGGAAGACAGATTGGTAGCATCAGTAAAAAAGTTGGAAAATGTACACACTTTCCAACATTTGTGGGAATGTGCCTCATAGTTATCCTGAAACTTGTGCACAAAGGTGTAATTAGACTTGCCTACTTACAAGATGTGGTGATTTTTGAGAATCATCCCAAATTTGAAAAGAAATGCTTTGAAAAAAAACAGGCACACACTCCCCCCAACAAGTGCCGTAGCATCACTGGCCGCATCTGACGGAGCATTTGGGGGACTTCAGAGGATGTGACGGTGGGAGTGAGGGGCTTCTCCTGCTGTACTGCCCTCACTGCTGAAAAGTGGGGTCTGAGTGTCCCTCCAATTACATTTCGTGGACATGTGTGGGTGCAGGTGACTGAGAGAGTGGGCAGGACTGGGAATAAATTATTCCCGCAAATCAGTCTGCAGAGATGTCCATGAAGCTTGTTCAGGAAATTTTGGAAACAACTTAAAATATATAGCAATAGAGAGATGGTTGTCATCCTGTGTCACTGAGCCCAGTCTGGATTAAACATTTGTGTCTGAAAAAAAAGTGGAAGGTCAGAAATTTCCTCTGAGATGGGAAAGGACAGGAGGGCCAGTGTGGTGGTTTGCACCTGCCGGCCTCCGAGTCTCATGGTGAACGTTGACCCAAACACTGGAGACGAGGCTCATGGGAGGGTTCAGTCATGAAGAAATGACCCATCAGGGGTCCTGACTGGGGTCCTACCTCCCCGAGGTAATCAGTGAGCTCTCACTTCAGCAGTCCACACGAGAGCCAGTTGTTTAAAAGCCCCACGCCACCTTCTCCCCTGCTCACTCCTGCTCTCACCCTTCTGCCTTCAGCTTTGATTGGAAGCTCTGCTCACCAGAAGCACAAGCTGGCGCAAGGTTTCTTTTCCTTTCTTTTCCTTTTTTGTTTTTTGAGTCTTACTTTGTCACCCTCAGTAGATTGCGGGGATTTCACAGCTCACAGCCACCTCACATTCCTGGGCTCAAGCGATTCTCTTGCCTCAGCCTCCCCAGTAGCTGGGACTACAGGCAGCCACCACAATTCCTGGCTAGTTTTTCTATTTCAGTAGAGACTCGCTCTTGCTCAGACTGGTCTCAAACTTCAGGGCTCACCTGCCTCAGCCTCCTAGAGTGCTGGGATCACAGGGAGTACAGGTGTGAGCTGCCGGTGTTTCTTGTATACCACACAGAGCCGCAAGCCCAGTGAAACTCTTCTCTCTATAAATGACCCAGCCACAGGCACTCCTTCATAACAGTGTAAACCAGACTAGCACAAGTGCCCTCAGGCTTTGCCTCAAATACTTTTATATCACTAGGACTCTTGTACTGAAATGTATTTCTTTATTACCTGTCAGAATCATATCTTGGGGAGCCACCCAAAACCAGAAAAACTAGCTGGGCATCGAGGAGGGCTTGGGAGGCTGAGGCAGGAGGATCCCTTAGGCTGCTGTGAGCTGTGATGATGCCACAGCACCATGGCTGGGGCAACAGAGTTAGACCCTGTCTCAAAAAAAAAAAGAGAGAGAGAAATGAAAAAAATGGAAGACTTGAAACAAATTGATGAATGGTTCAAATATTCCAGGTTATATGGAAAAGGGGTCAGTGTGTCCTCCACAGTCTTAGAGACAGAACTCACATACCAGAGGGCACAGTGGCATTGCCATGGCTGTGGCCCACAGACGAGCTCTTTCTGGCCAGCGGGTGCCATGAGGTGGCACCTAGGCCCTTCACCTGTCTCGTGCCCACCATTGCCCGAGTATGTCCCTCACGGCCTATTCTGTCCAGTTATCTGACCAGCACCTGCATGTGCACGTTTGGCTCATGCTCTGAGTGTAGATTATAAGACATCAGATTTGGAAGCAACTTAAGTAGAACATTCTACAAAGTCCAGATTGGCGAGGTGTGGGGGCCTTGGGGCTCACTGCCCTGTCTGAGCCCAGCTGGCCACCTGTCCCCAAGGGGAGCTGATCTGACTCCTTGGGTCTCATGCTCAGTTTCCCACAGTGAGACATGAGATGTGGGAGGACCATGTGAGTTAATGCCCATGAAGCGTCCATCTGCGTCACCTATGGCTGTGTAACGACACGCGCGTTGTCAAAAGGCAGCAGCCCAAAACTTCATGTCTGTTGTCTCCGTTTCTGTGGTTTAGGATTCTAGGCCAGGCCTGTCTGGTCCCCATTGGGTCTCACAAAGGTATAATCTGGTGCCAGTGAGGGCTGCAGTCTCAGCTGAGGCTCAGCCAGGGAAGGACCTCAGTTCAGTGCGGGGTGTCGTCCCTGCTGGATGCCCAGTGGGGCTGCCGTGTCCTCAGAGCCCATGCGGGAGGAAGCGTGTCCAGCACAAGGGGCATAGTAGTCATGAATGTGTGACCACAGGCATGTGACAAGATACAGGTGATCACATATTCATGACCACATACATGTGAACATAGACACATGATCACAGACATGTGACCACACACGCATACAATTGCAGGTGTGACCACACACATGATCACAGACATGTGACCACACATGCACACAATCACAGACATGTGACCACACATGCACACGATTTCAGACATGTGACCACACACGTGATCACAGACATGACCACATATGCTCCATCACAGACACGTGAACATACACATGTAATCACGCACATCTAGACCCTTCTTCATGTTCCACAGCCTGGACACACATCACAAGTCATGCCCCCAGTCGAGAGGCAGGAACTCACAAGAGCTCCAGGCATCAGGACTCAGAGAGCCTGTGCTCCAGGGTGCACACAGTCGGGCCTGGTACACATAAAGTGCTTAATGAGTGCTGGCAGTCACCGTTGACGCTGTGTGAAGAAGGTGTGGGTGCGTCCTGAGAGGATGAGCCCACATGCTGGGCCTTCGGGCAGGAGCTGGCTGGTGGCTTTCAGCACCTAGCCAAGACGACAGAAGGGTGGCAGGGCTCCACCTGACAGCCCTCTAGGTCCCCTGGACCCGGTCACCAGGCAGGGACCGGCTGCCCTCCTGCAGCCTTGCCAGCGTCTTCCTGGTTTCCCACTGCTTTCCTTCTGTATGCCGTCTTTTTTAATTTTTACCTGATGTCACCTGTGTAAAATGGAGTCGCAGCATTCTATATGATTTTCTGTAAGAACTCTAAGAGTTCTGGTCCCTCAGAGTACAGCCATGCCTAGGGCTGAGGGGGGAAGGAGGGAAGGAAATTGTCTTATCTTATCAACCGGCAGCTTAATTCCAATTCCCCAAGGAAAAGGGCCAGGTCTCTGCCTGTGCCTTCACTCCTCTCAAAGCCCTAAGCAGGTTTGCGTCCTGGGCTGCACTTAATGAAGGCTGTTAGCATGTCCTTGGAAAGGGGAGCTCATGAGCTGGGTCTCTGGGCTCTCTGGACTTGGGGCTGACGTGTGAGAGCTTCACCGTCTGGTCTGGTTCTCTGCTGGTTTCACCCCTGCACCCCTGCAGCCCTGCAGCCCTGCGCCCCTGCAGTTTATCCTGAGACCTGGCAAACACAAACTTCCCCCCCAGCAACCCGTCCCAGAAGAGGCTACCAGCACAGACTCCAGTACATAGCGATGTCACCAAGGCACATGACAGCTCCATCTCTGACTTTGAGAAATGTGACCCAAGGACCATACAGCCAGCCCAAGTGCACCCTGTGTGGGGCCCACACCTGGCTCCTGCCCCTTTTGCAGGGAGAATAAGTGGGAATGGCTGAGGAATTCCAACGCCACCATTCCAGCAACTGGATATTAAAAATGCAATGCTGGGAAGCAGCCCTGCTATTTCTTTAATTTAAGCAACTTCCCAGGGGAGCATCCGGGTGTTAATTGCCTCTGCACTTCTTTACTTGACAGGGATGTCCTTGTGCACATGGGCGGAGAAGCAATTATCCTGGTGCTCTCAGGGCTCTGGGAGATACTCCTTAAAGACTGTAAAGGCATTGACAGGACATTGTTCTTTTAAAGGGAAACTGTCCTGTTCTGTTTGTGCTTGATAACAAGAGTGGGTATTGCACTCAGGCCACACACAAATCTGTGAAAGGAAAATGTGTACTAGAAAAAAATCAAGACAAAAGTAATATGTTTATAGGAAATATATATCCAGATTTCAGATATGAGAAAAATACATTCCTCTGCACATATCCCTGAGTTTATCACACATTAAACAAACAAAACAAAAAGAGAGTGAGCCTTATCTTTAGATATTCAGCAAGGAATATTTCTCTGAAATGTCAACACAAGGTTGTTGCTCTCTGGAACTTGTGTGGCCTTACAAATAAAAGCTTGTCCAGTCACTCAGTACAAATCAGTAAATGTTCTTTTTTCCACGTGAACTATAGTTTGTTAGAATGTTTAAAATTTGCATTCAAAAAGTAAAAGAAAAATAGTCTTAGAACTTTCGATTAGAATTCAGAACTCTTTTTTAGTAAGAGTCACTTTGTCAATGTGGCCGAGCCACCACTTGTGACTCATGTTAAGTAAGCAAAGTGGCATTGTTGAAAGAAGATTGGATTCAGAGTCAGAACACATGGCTTAGGTTCTAGAAAAATGATTGCCTTCCATGTGTCCTTAGGCAAGTCATTTAATCTTGAAAATCTTTAGAATTTTTTTGTCTTTAGGATTCTGCATTTCTGTGAAAATTGGGTGTATGTGACTTAAATGCTATATGAGTATGAAGTTAGGTTATCAGAGGAAGATCTAGGTATGTGGGTTCCTGAAACTTGCACAGTTGGAAGGGAGGGAGCTCTTCAAGAAAAATAATACAAACATCATTTCTATATTGACAAGCCACATAGTGGGGTGAGCAGATTGCTGGGGTCCCTTTCAGGACTCCCAGAGACACCTGTGCCAGCCAAGGTCCCAGGATTTAATACTCAGTAGCTTAACCTGTGATCCACTTTTCTCTCTCTCTCTCTCTCTCTCTCTCTCTCTCACACACACACACACACACACACACACACACAAGGCCAGACAATTAAGTTCGTCAACTTGTCCTAGAGAAAGTGCTGTACACCTCAAAGCTGAATATCCCTATGGTCACTTGCATGTCCAGTTGGCTCCATCATGGCGGCTGGTTCCCAAGTGCACAGCAGATTCTTCCGGATCTGCCCAGTTCTGACACACAGCAGCTCAGAAAGCAGTGCCCAAATCGCACAAGGCCCCTGGATTATGTCACATCCGATGGAAGAAGCGATGTTGACTTTAATTCAGGAGCCCATGGAGGTGATGAGGGAGAGACTCGAGTGCAGTCACGTGCCTCTCATCACAGGTTGGGCTGGAGATGGTCTCACAGGTAGTTCTTTCGAGATTTAGTCCTTTAGACATGTCTGAGGACTTTCTGGACATCACACCTGTTTGTGAGCATCAGTGACCTGGGTCTGGGGAACTGACCAGTTCAGGCTGCAAAATGGCAGCATTCAGCCTTTCCTATTTTCAAAAAGCTGGACAGCTGTGTTCGGGGTGAGATCTGTCTGTGTCACTGGATGTCACCAACTGACCCTGAAGTTCACCCAGTTCCAGAATGGCCAGTTCCCTCAGCCTCCAAAACCAGTATAGTGTTTGTGGCTGAGCAAGACGCCCACGTCCGCCAGCTTTGCTGAGGGGGTTATCAATACTGCACACATCCGGCCTTGGGGTGTCAGCTGGGTGCATCCAGCCTTGAGGTGTCAGCTGGGCATATCTGGACACATCCCAGCTCCACGGGGAGTCAGCTGGGTGCATCCGGCCACATCCCAGCTCCTCGGGATGTCAGCTGGGCGCACAGCACAGCACAGGGATATGGAAGCACTAGTCTAAACTGACACACACTGGGTCCACTTGCTTCCCGGGGGCTGTGGGGAGTCTGCCGCAGGACGACCAGGTGGAGTTAGGAGGAGGATGCAGATAGGCTTCTCCAGACCTGTCTGTGACAGGTGCCACCTTCCACACTAAACCTTTCTACGAGAACAAGAAGCACAAATTTACCACCAAGATTTTTTTCTCTACATGACAAGAAGTCTTTTTGCTCAGTTGAAGGGAAATGGAATGTTGCAATACATGCAAAATATGCAACAAGGGAAAATACAGTATTTGTAAGTACCAAGAAGTTGTCTGTAATCAAGAAGAAAGTGGCCAGGTGCGGTAGATTGCGCCTGTGATCTCAGCATTCTGGGAGGCCAAGGCAGGAGGATCCCTTGAGCTCAGGAGTTCAAAACCAGCCTGAGCAAGAGTGAGACCCCATCTCTAAAAATAGAAAAACTAGCTGGGCTTTGTGGCAGGTGCCTGTAGTCCTTCTACTTGGGAGGCCAAGGCAAAGGATCCCTTGAGGCCAGGAGTTGGAGGTTGCTGTGAGCTGTGATGCCACAGTGCTCTACCCAGGGGGACAGAGTAAGACTGTGTCTCAAAAAAGAAGAAGAAGAAAGTGAGGAAGTTGGAAGTCTAGAAAGCATGTGAGTCCCACTGCCTTTGGAAGGACGTGACTTCCAAGTTAAATATCAGACCTGGATGTAGCAGCTGAAGCAGCACAGACGTGAAGAAAGATGAACAGCAGAAGGCTGAGGACCAGGGAGGAGAGGGCTCTGTGGGGGGCAGGTGGTCTCCTGAGTTCAGAGTGTCTATTCATGGTGAGCACAACTGGGACATTGTGGTGCTGTGAGCACCAGGCTGGAAACCCGCAGCGCACACCCTGTGGCCGGCAGCAGGTGTGACTCAGCAGCTCACACCCTGTGGCCAGCAGCAGGTGTGACTCAGCAGCGCCCACCCTGTGGCCCGCAGCAGGTGTGACTCAGCAGCGCCCCCTCTGGGAGGGCTTCCCACTCTCTTGTTGCTGGTGCGTGGTTCCTGTCTTGGGGATAGGTGCTGAGCTTTCTGATGTAGATGAGCACAATGGGAAGACTTTCTCTTTTTGCCTCTGTGGCAGTAATGATTTTGACTTCAGTCCTGGGAAAAACTACAGGCTTTGAAAATGAGGTGTCTGCTCCTTTCCAAAGCCCATACGTTGCAAGTACCAAACTCTGCACTTTGGGTTTGCTGTTCAGACTCACCACCTCTGCTTTCTGGTTCATGTAACAGTGGTGTGTGTCTGTCCATGAGTATGTGTCTTGTGTGTGTGTGGGGGTGTGTCTGTGTGTCTCTGCGAGTGTGTGTCTGTGTGTTTGTCTGTATGTGTCTGTGTGTCTGTGTGCATGTCTGGCTGTGTCTGTGTGTCTCTGTGAGTGTGTGTCTGGGTGTATCTCTGTTGTGTCTGTGTGTGTGTGTTTATGTGCCTGTGTGTCTCTGTGAGTGTGTGTCTGTGTGTCTCTGTGTGTCTCTGTGTGTCTCTATGTGTTTGTGTGTCTGTGTATGCCTCTCTGTGTGTCTGTATGTGTCTGTGTGTGTCTGTGTCTGTGTCTGTGTCTGTATGTGTCTGTGTGTGTCTGTGTCTGTGTGTGTCTGTGTCTGTGTGTGTCTGTATGTGTCTCTGTCTGTGTCTGTGTGTGTTTGTGTGTCTGTGTGTCTGTGTCTGTGTCTCTGTCTGTGTGTGTCTGTGTGTGTCTGTGTGTGTCTCTGTCTGTGTCTCTGTGTCTGTGTGTGTCTGTGTGTGTGTGTCTGTGTCTGTCTGTATCTGTGTGTGTCTGTCTGTGTGTGTGTCTGTGTCTGTGTCTGTCTGTGTCTGTGTGTGTCTGTGTCTGTCTGTGTCTGTCTGTGTCTCTGTGTGTCTGTGTGTGTCTGTATGTGTCTGTCTGTGTGTCTCTGTGTGTGTCTGTGTCTGTGTGTGCCTGTGTCTGTCTTTGTGTCTCTGTGTGTGTCTGTGTGTTTGTGTGTGTCTGTGTGTGTCTGTATGTGTCTGTGTGTCTGTGTCTGTGTCTGGGCGTGTCTCTGTGTGTGTCTGTGTCTGTGTGTGTCTGTATGTGTCTGTGTGTGTCTGTGTCTGTGTGTGTCTGTGTCTGTCTGTGTGTGTCTGTGTGTGTGTCTGGGCATGTCTCTGTATGTGTGTCTGTCTGTGTGTCTCTGTGTGTGTCTCTGTGTGTGTCTGTGTCTGTGTGTGTCTGTGTGTGTCTGTGTCTGTGTCTGTCTGTGTCTGTCTGTCTCTGTGTGTGTCTCTGTGTGTGTCTGTGTGTGTCTGTATCTGTGTCTGTGTCTGTGTGTGTCTGTGTGTGTGTCTGGGCATGTCTCTGTATGTGTCTGTGTCTTTCTGTGTCTCTGTGTGTGTCTGTGTCTGTGTCTGTGTCTGTCTGTGTGTCTCTGTGTGTGTCTGTCTGTGTGTCTCTGTGTGTGTCTCTGTGTGTGTCTGTGTGTGTCTGTATCTGTGTCTGTGTGTGTCTGTATCTGTGTCTGTCTGTGTCTGTCTGTGTGTGTCTGTGTCTGTCTGTGTCTCTGTGTGTGTCTGTGTCTGTGTCTGTGTCTGTCTGTGTGTCTCTGTGCGTGTCTCTGTGTGTCTCTGTGTGTGTCTGTATGTGTCTGTGTCTGTGTGTGTCTGTGTCTGTGTGTGTCTGTGTATCTGTGTGTGTGTCTGGGCGTGTCTCTGTATGTGTCTGTGTCTGTCTGTGTGTCTCTGTGTGTGTCTCTGTGTGTGTGTGTGTCTCTGTGTGTGTCTGTGTCTGTGTGTGTCTGTATGTGTCTGTCTGTGTGTCTCTGTGTCTGTGCACATACATACAGGAGTGCCCAGAAGAGCACATTCATTTGAAGAAAGGAAAGAACTGCATTATAATCTTAATACTCAATACGTACCGATCGCGTTAGTTATCTTGTTTATTGTGTCTTGTGTCTCTTGTAATTGCTGAAGTCAAACGTGGCTTGAGTGTTATAGTTTTGTTACAGTTCTTTCCTTTCTTCAAACGTGTACTTCTTCTGAGATCGCTGCACACATGAAGCAGATGGCCCTAGCACAGCATGGGTTTGAGCTGAGGGTCCACTCGTACGTATGTGGACTTCCGTCTGCCTCTGCCACCCTCAGACGGTGAACCGACCCCTCCGCTCGTCCTCAGCCCACTCCGTGTGCAGACGAGGGTGAGGACCTACAGTGACCCACTTCCACTTAATAAACAGTAGCCATATTTTCTCTTCTTCATAATTTTCTTAATAATGTTTCTTTTCTTCATGTAAGAATACAGTCCATGATACACATAAATACAAAATATGTACTAATTGGCTATTTATGTTGTCGGGAAGGCTACTGGACAATAGCAGGTCGTTCATCAGCGGCTAAACTTTGGGGGAGTCCAAAGTCACGTGCACTTTTTTGGCTGTGCAGGGGGCTAGTACTGCTCAGAGGTTTTCATTTACAAGTACACACCCCCAGATTTTTCATGAATGCTCCATCTGCTATAAAGATTGGCTCCTCAGAGTTGTTTTAGAAAATCAGCACAGTATGTAAGTGCTAGGAAATTTATGATCTCACCTAGCATCACTTTTATTTTGGAATTGAATTATCATTAAATTATATCTAACCCTGGTTTACAGTTTAAGTCAGTATTTTTTAAGGCTTCATAAAGAATTTTCAAAAAGACCGCACAGAATTTTCCGAATGAGTCCAACAGCTTGGAAGAAAATCCAGGAGAGAGCAACTGAGCTCTCTGGGAAATGCAGCATCACCAGGACTCTTCGTGACCCAGGGACAGCACCGTAGGAACATACGGCACCGGTGGTGCTGCTTCAGAAGGGGAACATGAAGGAGTTGTAGGAAGGCTTAACCAACTTTCTTCACTTACATTTTCCTTTTAATGTATTTACTTCGAGTTCATTAATAAGTATAAAATCGGAATACCTCAGTGAGAAGAAAGCGGTGTGTTGTGGTTTAAACGGCAGCATGTTGTTTTTAGTGGTGAATAAAATAACAATGTGCCTTCCAAGTGGCGGCATCTGAAGTCAGTGGGATGTGGTAGTGTTTAAAGCCACACAGCTCAGTTCTCTCATGGTACAGTCCAGGGATCGAGGCACAGGGCGGGCGGTTACCCCAGGCAACGGCTGGTTTTTCTGAGACATAAAGAGCCACTGGCAAGTATTTATGAAGTGGCTGTCCCAGCTCTGCCAGACTGACCCTTTTTTTTTCTTGCTAATTGTCACTAATCATATTGCCACGACTTTTAATTCCATATGGTCTGTCTACATTTCTTACTAGAATATAAATTCCTGAGGACAGGAATTAATTATGTTCATTTATTACTAGATAGCCATGTGACTAGCAGGTAGCAAACAGCAGGTATTCCATGGAAGTGTGGATGGGTGGGTGGAAGGAGGGAGCGTGTGTGCAGAAAGGGCTGATGCTTTTCAGACTCAGAGCAAGGCAGCAATATGGTCATATTTGGGTGAGGCGATGCTGTATATGTGACTGAAGTACCAATATCGTAGGAATACAGTGTGTGATACACACTATACATATAGGAAAATATGTCTTAACTGCCTGATTGGGCTGTCAGGCTTCTGGTCAATAGTAGCCATTGGCAGTTAAGTTGGGGCGAGTGAAAAGTTATGCACAAATCTTTGGCTGTGGACAGTTAGTGCCCCCAATCCTGATGTGGTTCAAGGGTAGCCCTGATGGAGCCAAAGAGGAATGAGAAGTGACAGTATCTGCTTGTTACTGCCACGCAACGCAGAATCTGTCCTTGGGATGAGAATGTAATTGTTTCTCACGTGGAGCAGAAGAAAAGAGCTGGATGGGAAGAGGGCCCGGGAGAGAGGAGGCCAAAAGGAGGGTGTCAGCCCAGTCCCTGACGCAGCAGCTCGGCCTCCCCCATTTCTGTGCAGCGGGTCTCAGCACACATATATATGTGTGTGTAAGTGTGTATGTGCATGTCTATGTGTGTATGTGTGTATATGTGTGTGGGTGTGTAAATGCATGTGTATGTGTATATATGTACATGCATATATGTGTGTACATGTGCGTGTGTGTATCTGTGGGTGCATACATGCGTGTATATCATGTTAATAAACTCCGACTCTGCAGCACGTCCCTGTCCCCACGGAGCGTCCCGGGCTCCCCACATGCCTCGCCCCTTGGTCATCTGTGGTGTTTGTGCTGTTAGTTTTCCATACGTTCCTCTATTTGAAATGGGTCAAGTCTCACAAAATCAGGGACAGCCAGACAGAGGCCCAACCCATAGGCGCCTGTGATGGAGGGACTGACCCACTGCTGCTCTGTCCCTGGGAGCCCACCCGAGACTGGTTCCTCCTCACCCTTCTCTCAGTGTCTCGTCTGGACGTCTGTGTAGCAATCCCGTTGTGAAGGGTCTGACAGCTGGTGAGGGTTCAGGCCTCTGAGGAGCAGGTTCCTGTGCTGAGGACCCTCATTTCTGAGGAGCAGCTTCCTGTGCTGAGGACCCTCATTTCTGAGGAGAAGCTTCCTGTGCTGAGGACCCTCATTTCCGAGTCTCAGTCTCCCTGACCTGTAAACTGGTCATGCAACCTTCTTCACAGAGCTGTTCTGAAAGATGAATTAGTTCATGAATGTGGGAACACATTAAAAAGTGGAATGCTTTGGAATGATGGATAATCTTTAAAAGTGTCAGGAAGTTCTTCACTTTAACATCTGTTCAATCAGGCCTTCCACTTGTGCCAGACCCCTGGGCACGCAGGTCCTCATAGAAGGAAGCCGACACCCAAAGGTAGCTCTGGGGCCAGGTGTCCCCAGCTGTTGAGCAGGTCTGCTTCTCTTGTTGGAGTCTACCCTCCATTTACCTCCCAGGCACAGTGGGGCCCAGGCATTGTCCTCTCAGCTGTGTTTAAAGAAGCCTTTTGCACTCCCCTTGAATGTTTGCTGGCCCAACTCTCTGTGACTGGACTCCCTGGCTGTCCTGAGGCCTCCCCGACTGTCCTGTGGCTTCCCTGACTGTCCTGAGGCCTCCCTGGCTGTCCGGAGGCCTCCCCCGCTCTCCTGCAGCCTCACCTGACATCTGAGTCTCAGGGTCTTTCTTCGCTTCCTGGGTGGTCCTTCTCATCCACCCAGCTGAACTCCCAGACCAAACTTCTGATCATTCTAATCCTGGCATAGTAGGTCTAGAGTTTTTATGTCTAAATAGTTATTTAACATAAGATACTAGACAAAAGGAAAAAGGAAACAGAAGATACATGGCCAAAAGGAATAAAAGCATGTTTCCCAGGGACAGTCAGCTGCCCCCAGACCCAACCTGCCCTCATTGCTTGGCACCTGTCTCAATGCTAATTGTCAGTGTCCCCAGAGTTAGATGTGGACGTGCAGTAAGCTTTGTCCAGAGATGGCTTTTAAGGGAGCGTTTCCCCTTCTACCTGGTGAATAAAGATAAGATAAAGTCCTAGGGCAGAAGTTTCCAAGCTTGCTCGGCTCACAGATACCTTATGGTCTTGGAATTGTTCATACCACCTCTTGGCCAAATGAAGCCCTCATAGTTCGATTTATCAAGTAGATAAGTCCAAACAACATCGTTGGTTTCCTCCTAACTAATCGTTTAAGACAAAAGGACACATACTCTGAAAGAGCAGGCCAGGCGCCGTGCTGACACGGTGTTAAAGACCAAACTGGACAATGTGAGACCCCAATTCTGTAAAAAATAAAAATTGAAAAAACAAAATCAATGGACATCACAAGGACTTAGTAAAGTTACGTGTGTGCTTCTTGGGTATTGGACATGTTGTCAGATTCTCAAATTAAACTTCGACAACCTCATTTCCCACAGTCACATGGAAATTGCTTTTTGTCACAGTAACAAAAACCATCTTTGGAAAGATATGACATCAACCAAAGCAATGCAGTGATGATCTAAGCCTGATTATGGTTTTAAAATGAGTAATGAGGCAGAATTTCCAGACATGAGGGGTTCTGAATGCCCTAGGCCTATGGTACTTCCTCTCTCTCTCTGTCTCTTTTTTTTTTTTTTTTCTGTTTTTTGTTTTGGTTTTTTGTCCAAGCAGATCCAGACTCTGACCAATTTGGGGGACAAACACGAGGACTCTGCAAGTCCCCCCTTCTTGGTGCTGCTTCTTTTTACCATGGCATGATTGGTGCTGTGACATCGGTCCCAATGCCGTCACCTCCTTCAGGGAGGCTTTCTGGACAGGCTCCGTCCCCTCACAGCAATATTGAGCAACAAGCTAACAAGCTTTGGGACACTATTTTCACAGAATCTTAGCAAGCACACGTGTTCCATTTTTACAATGATATAAAGTATATCTTATGCCAAAAAAATCCTATTGGCACTTTTACTAACACTGTTAATTTTGTAGATTAATTTAGGGAGAATTGACGTATCTTTGATGTTGAACTATGCTACCCCCTGGAGTGTCCCTTTCTGGATGGCAAGATTTTGCCGACTTGCTCAGTGTTGTGTCACCAGTGCCAAGAACGCAGCCTGGCACATCATAAGTGCTCTTATTTTAATGCATGGGAGGCCTTTCCATTTATTCTGATCTTATCTCCTTCAGAAGTCCTCCAAAGTTTTCTTCATATAAATCTTACACATCTTTTGTTAATCCTTTTTTCTAAGGATTTTGCCTTTTGGCTATTACAAATGGGGTCTTCTGTGATAACCTCCAACTGGCTATTTTTTATCTATAAAAGGATAAGGTTTTCTTTATTTTAATTTTGCGACCATCTACGTTGTTAAATTTCCTTCTTTGTTTATGAGAACTTTTCATAATTTGTTTTCACCAAACATCATTATTACCTTCTTAAAACTTTCTGGAGTTTGGTAATTTAGAAGATTGAATTACAAACCCAAAGTAAAACAGCACACAACTACATCCCCTTCTATCTGTGCAATTCTTGCCTCTCATGTTGAGTAAGTAATGGTGTAGATGTAAGCCCACGATTTTTTTTCTAAGACGATTAAATGTGGTGATTAAGGGAGGCATCTAACACAGTGTGGTGATGAAGGGAGCCATCTCTTTCCTCACTGGTTGGACATCATCTGTTTCCTGTGCTACTTGTGACTTTAAAGACTACTGTGCTTGGTTAGGGCTCTTAGTTTGGGGAGGGACATTTGCAGTTTAACCAAACAGTAGTCAAGGATGTCAACTTGCCAAAGTGCCACTGTTGCCGGAGCATTGACTCAGCAAGCCCCAGGGTGTGAGTGGCTCACGCCGGCTCACCGGGACAGACGCACCCACCTTCACTCCTCTTTATGGTTAGGTCACTGTGCAGACCTCAGACACCAGAAAACACATGAAATGATTACCAAGTGGAGGTGCAAGTTAGCAGAGAGCAAATTCCAGAAGCAGGTTCCGCCCTGTGCAGACCTCTGCTTCTCCCCACACCCTTCAGAAACACCCAGGAAACAGTCTGTCTTCAGAGACCACAGATGCTTATTGGCAGTTAACGTTCTCCTGACTCAGCAGATTTTCTTGCAACAATGTTCTATATTTACTCCTGAGCTTGGGCTAATTTATATTCCTTCTTTGCTCTGCTCAGCTAATCCTGGTCCATAAATTCAGCAGATAGGACCGAAGACAAAACTATGGGAGAGACTTTGTGTTACGCTGTCCCCAGCACCCTCTCTGCACGGCTCTCGGTGGAGCTTCTGTGACTGGGCTGTGAGCAGCGTCTTGAACTCTGTGGCCTTGACTTTCCCCTTAGAGTCCTATTTGGCTCATAGTAAGCATTCAATAAATACTTGGATCAATGAACGTACAATTGCTCAATTAACTGGTGCATGAATATTTTCTTTTGCATTGTTGAAATGACTCTGGGGAAAGTATTGGAAATATTTTTAAGTGAGCGGGTAATCGACTATTAATAGTTTGAAAAGTAGCCAGATGGATAGATTTGCATAATAGTTTAACAAAGATCAAATGAAACCAAAGAAACTGAACTTTTCTAGATTTTTAAGATTTAGCCAAAAGTCTAGAAGGACCTGGATTTCTTCTGGAGAAAACAACATTGCCCCCGTCCCGTGAGGCTCACCTGCACACTGATACCCCATTCTGTGCAGGAAGAGGGTCCTTGGAAACCGGAGTAGGAATGACGTTTTTATGGTCTGAAACTTCTCACATGCCTCATATTATTCACAGTGACTCCCTTGGAATTTCTGATTGGCCTTTAAAACAGGCACTTAAAAAACTGTGCTTCCAACTCTACAAGTAAAGATCTGTAATCAAATGATTTAGATTTACAGGGTCACTCTGCATATTTTTAAAAAATGTAAAAAATCTTTTTGTTGGGAAAAATTGGAAGGCACATTACATCTTTGCGATATGGTCACCATCTTCTGTGTCTTTTGGGTTACTAGATTAACTTTATTTTAAATATTTTACACCTAACCTTTTGCCAACAAGGATTTATAGGAGTTGTTTATTAAGTCAATGTTTTCAAATATCCTTGGGCCTGTGTTTATTTCTATGGGATTTCTGGGGGCATGTTTTGTTGTAAGGGCCATAGGTGAAACTCACACTGCTGGGCTTTTGTTGCCAATGCTTCTGGCAAATGATGTAAAAGGTGCTGTGCTTTAATGTACATCAAGAATTTTGATTTTTTTCTTTTTTTCAGATTGGGTCTTGCTCTGTTGCCCAGGTTGATGAGCAGGGTATCCTCATAGCTCACTGGAACCTGTGCTCAAGCCATCCTCCTGCCTCAGACTCCCAAGTAGCTGGGTCTACAGGCACCCACCACACCTGGCTAATTAAATTTTTTTTTTTTTTTTTTTTAGAGATAGGGTCTTGCTATGTTGCCCAGGCTGGTCTCCAACTCCTGGTCTTAAGCAGTCTGTCCCCATTGGCCTCCCAAAGTGCTGGGATCATAGGCATGAGCTACTTAGTGTGGCTAGATTTTGATTCTTGCCTTTTAATTTGGTCTTTTATACAAAATATAGTAAATGAAGCTAATATCATACACACTCAAAGACTTTGAAAGGCAATTACAACTTACATATGGTGTCACAAGACCACCAAGAAAGAGCAGTCTTCCAAGCCAGAGGCAGTGGCCTGCACCTGCCATCCCAGCTGCTCAAGAGGCTGAGGTGGGACAACCCCTTGGGCCCTGGAGTTAGAGGTTACATTGAGCTGTGATGTTGCTGCTGCCCTCAGCTTGGGCAACAGAACAAGATCCTGTCTCTAAAAAAGAAAAAGAAAAGAAAAAAAAAAAAAAAAGCAACTCCTCATGATGGTATGTGCTGAGTTGCTAAAGTCACGGGACCTGGCAATCTTGACAGCCCTTCCCAAGTGACCTTCTCGGCACCACTGAGGAAGTCAGCGGCCTGCCACACTGTGCCTCCTCTCCTCAAGTCTCTTCCCGGATGAGGGATTACTTCCTTACCTTATATGATTTGATTTTCTCCTTGGCTAGTGGAATAATATACCAGCAGCAACAATTTAAAAACCTTTATGATAAGCATTCATAGAGATGTTTAAAATTATAATTGACTATACATATAATCAGGGAAGAGGTCAAGTTGGCAAATAATCCTTTTTTACTTGACTTTGGAAAAGCAAGTTAGTTTTTTCATATTAATATGAGTCTTTGATGTTCTAGAAATTTATAACCCCTGAATTCATAACTCGATTCAGGAGGAGTTGGAAAATTGGATCATTTCCTTATCCATACCCAGAAAGTGTGCATGCAGAGGAAGAAATAACATCCCAGAGAATTTTAAAACAGTATTTGTCCAGATTAGCCTCTGGATAGGTAAATACTAACTCTACTCATTTTTATTTCTGAAGTGAATAATATTCATTTAATTTTCCTACCTTCCTTTTTACCTAAAATCAGAATTATTGGAGTTGCCTCTGGTTATATAGATATTATCCACCCAAGATCTGTGAAATTTTTTAATTTTATAAGTAGAGAATGAGAGATTTATAGCAATTACCCAGAAATACTAAGGACCAACCCTGCCTTGCCATAGTGTATCATAGTCTGCAAGAAGGATGTAAGCCTTGGTACTTTTTAAGAATTTTAATAGAGTTAGGGGATACAAGTAGAATTCTGTGTATATGCTGTGCAAGGGTGGAGTCTGGTCGTGTGATGTACCCGTCACCCCAGCAGTGGACACTGTATCCCACGGCAATTTTTATTCCCCTCATGCTGAACCTCCCTCCTGCTGTGTCTCCAGTGTCCATTACGCTCTGAGTGACCCTGTGTGGTCATCCTCAGCTCCCACTGAAGTGAGAACCTGCGGTGTTTGTTTTTCTGTTCCTGAGTTACCTCATTTAGGATAATGGTCTCCAGTTCCATCTAAGTTGCTGCAAAAGACATAATTTTATTCTTTCTAATTGCTGAATTGTGCTCTGTGGTATGGGCATACCATATTTTCTTATCCACCCGTCAACTGATGGGCACTTCCTGTTGTCACCCCAATGCGCTGCAGTAAACATGTGAGTGCAAGTATTTGCTTGACATGCGGATTTCTTTTCCTCTGGGTAGATACTCGGGAGTGGGATTCCAGGATCAATGATGGATCTGCTTTTAATTATTTGAGAAATCTCCACACTAATCCCTATAGAGGTTGTACCAATTTATATTCCCACCAACAGAGTAAAAATGTTCCCTTTCACCCCATGCTCACCCATATCCATTGTTTTTTGACTTGTTAATAATGGCTATTCAAATTGGAATAAGATATCTCATTATGGTGTTAATTTGCATTACCCTGGTGATTAGATGTTGAGCATTTCTTTCATATGTTTGTTGGCCATTCATCTATCTTCTTTTGAAAAATGCCTGTTCATATTATTTGCCCACTATTTAAGGGGGTTGTTTGGTTTTTTCTTGCTAGGTTGTTTGAGTTGCTTTTAGATTCTAGACATTAATCCTTTGTTGAACACATAGTTTGTGAATATTTTCTCCTGTTCTACAGATTGTTTATTAACTCTTTTGATTTACTTCTTTTGTTGTGCAGAAGCTTTTTAGTTTAATTAAGTCCCATTTGTCTGTTTTTTATTTTATGCATTTGCTTTTAGAGTCTTAGTCATAAATTCTTTGCCTAGGCCAATCTCTAGAGAGGTTTTCTTAGATTTTCTTCTAGAATTTATATTGTTTCAGGTCTTACATTTAGGTCTTCAATCCATCTCATGTGAAATTTTGTATATGGTGAGAGACAGGGATCCAGTTTCCTTCTCCTGCAGTGACTAACCAGTCTTTCCTGCTCCACTCTTGAATGGCATGACCTTTTTCCAATGTATGTTTTAGCTGGAAAAAGCTTCGTTAAAGATCATTTGGTTGTAGGCAGATGGTTTTATTTCTGGGTTCTCCACTCTGTCCCATTGACCCATGTGTCTGTTGTTATGGTAGCACATGCTGTTTTGGTCACCACAGCCACGTTAGATAATTGGAAGTCAAGTGCTGTGATATGTTCCATCTTTTTGCTTAGGATTGCTTTGGCCATTCTGTACTTTGTTTTGAAAGACAAAAATGTGGAGAATCAAGGATACTGTTCTTGAATTTGTGCAGAAAGCTTTCTTCCCCTGTCATTATGCTTCCTGTGTTGATAGTACCACGAGTCTGGAGTCCACTGCTGCCCAATACACATTTGTATTGCCACTTAAAATTCTGTTTTAACTCCTCTCTTCACCATTTTCACCTGTTCTCTTTTGAGTTATAGGAGAGAAACCAGAGAAAGTCACTTGAGGATGGCAGAAAACAAAGGATTAATATTGTCACTTGTATCAGGCGTAGGATAATTCAGGCTCCTTACTGTCAACCTAGCATGAACCACCATTTTAATAACCTCTAATGGAACTTCTGCCCACACGTCTTTATGAAATATTCTGTAAACTACAATGGAAGGAGGCCACAGACATCTGTTCTCATAAAAGAAAAGTAGAAAGAATTTCCGGGGAGGAGTACTTAACCACACCCAAATGACATTTGTGACTCTGCTGTCATTTAATAAGGCAAATGCTTTTCTTTTAACAGAGGAATTCAAGGGCTCCACGGTTGTTGAACTGATGAAGAAGGAAGGTACTACACTTGGCTTGACAGTGTCAGGAGGAATAGACAAGGATGGCAAGCCCAGGGTGTCCAACCTGCGGCAAGGAGGAATCGCTGCCAGGTAACTGCCTCTCGGGGAAATCTGCAGGGAAAGACTAGGTGTAATTAATTTAAAAATTAAAGCTCCATCAGAAAAAGTCACTAATGAATAAGTCAGTGGCCATCTGCTGGGCAGCACATCCCAGCAGAAGCACAGAAGACAAGATTCAGAAGCTACCCCCAGCTCTGCCTGGGGGCCAAAGTCATTAGGGAGGTTCTCTGCCATCTCAGGAGCATCCAGGCCCTCATGAGGGTTTAATTTTAAGTGGATCTAGTCTGCAAATGTGCCAGTGAACAGCAGACAAGCTACAGGGGACAGAGAAACTCTGTCTCAATGTGAAACAGACGACCCTTATTATGTGTGGGGAACCACCACACGGGGAGAGTGGGTACCCGACGCTGAGTTCCTAAACTAAAGTTTTGTTTCTCCCACCTCTTCTCTACTTCTCTACTTGGGTGATTTTACTTTCACCAAAGAGATGGTTTCTGAAAGGACAGAGGCTAAGAGCAGGAGTTTACACCTGCCCTTCTTTCCCTGACCTGCAAGTTACACTTGTCACTGCCAAAGGCAGAATGTTCTGGGTGCGGGTCGGGTGAGCTTTGTGGGCACCTTCTGAGTTTGACTCAGAGAGGGGGGATGGTCAGGTGTCACTAAAAGTGAGGGACATGTATCTTGAGTCCTGAACACCCACATCCTTGCCCACATAAATTCCAAGTTAAATTTTAGAGTTCTTCACTTCATCACCTGAAATGGTGATTACTTTTGATGATCAGCCTATGTGTACAATTTGTAAGCTTAACCCAGTTGCTCCGTGATGGGAGGTGCTGCTGGTGACAGGCTGGTGAGGATGTGAGCGCTGCCATCAGCTCTACTGATGCTCTCAGGACCACTTTCCTGAGCGTTCACCTCCTTTATTTCACTCACATCATAATCAGTCCATGACACTAGGCCGTCCTGGGTCTGCAGGGCTTGCAGCAGGTGTCAGGGAGGGGTAGGACGATGGCATTTCCAGTTGTTAATGCTGTGACTAAACGCAGTGCTATGCCAGTTTTATCAAGTATTAAAAACTACCAAATACTCATTAAGGCACTACCATTTTACAAGGAGTAAATCAAATAATTAAAGATGAACTCCTTGCCCTTAAGGGACTTATAATCTCTTGGGGGAGATAAGGTCTAAGAAACATGAAAATTTTGGGAGGAATGATGGCCTCTCCTGACAGTAAGAGAGGCAACACGGGAGCACAGGCAGCTGGGTGTCCATGAGTGTGGTGACCATGAGGCAAGAGTCACATGCACGGTCCAGGCTGCAATGGATAGAGAAGGCTTCTCAGAGGAGAGAGGATGGAGAAGGCTCCTCACAGGACAGAGGATGGGGAAGGCTTTAACGGAGGACAGAGGATGGGGAAGGATCTCTGCTTGAAGACAGAGGATGGGGAAGGATCTGAAGGTAGACAGTGGATGGAGAAGGATCTCTGAGGGAGGACAGAGGATGGGGAATGATCTCTGCAGAAGGACAGAGGATGGGGAAGGATCTCTGCAGGAGGACAGTGATGGGGAAGGATCTCTGCAGGAGGACAGAGGATGGGGAAGGATCTCTGCAGGAGGACAGTGATGGGGAAGGATCTCTGCAGGAAAACAGTGATGGGGAAGGATCTCTGCAGGAGTTCAGAGGATGGGGAAGGATCTGTGCAGGAGGACAGTGATGGGGAAGGATCTCTGCAGGAGGACAGAGGATGGGGAAGGATCTCTGGAGGAGGACAGAGGATGTGGAAGGATCTCTGCAGGACGACAGAGGATGGGGAATGATCTCTGCAGGAGGACAGTGATGAGGAAGGATCTCTACAGAAGGACAGAGGATAGGGAAGGATCTCTGCAGGAGAACAGTGATGGGGAAGGATCTCTGCAGGACGACAGAGGATGGGGAAGGATCTCTGCAGGAGGACAGAGGATGGGGAAGGATCTCTGCAGGAGGACAGTGATGGGGAAGGATCTGTGCAGGAGAACCGTGATGGGGAAGGATCTCTGCAGGAGGAC
>CAUYPK010157900.1:0-12314 GCA_963574355.1 Loris lydekkerianus
CTTGGGCTTAAGTGATTCTCTTGCCTCAGTCTCCCAGGTAGGTGCCCACACAACACCTGGCTATTTTCTTGTTGCAGTTGTCATTGTTTAGCTGGCTTGGGCCAGGCTTGAACCCACCAGCTCCGGTGTATGTGGTTGGCACCCTACCCACAGGGTGCCGAGCCTGTTTTTTTAGGTCAGGGTCTCACTGTTGCCCTGGATGGAGTGCTGTGGTATCGTCACAGCTCACAGCAACCTCAAACTCTTGGACTTGAGCAATCCTCTTGCCTCAGCCTCTGGAGTAAGTAGGCCTACAGGTGCCCACCATGACTCCTGGCTAGTTTTTCTACTTTTAATAGAGACAGGGTTTTGCTCTTGCTCAGGCTGGTCTCGAACTCCTGAGCTCAGGCGACCCACCCACTTCAGCCTCCCAGAGTGCTGGGATCACAGGGGTGAGCCACTATGCCCGTCCTGGCTCCAACCTTTTAAATTCCAGTAGTACTTGCCAGTTTGTGCCACCTGCCAAACACACCCACTGTCTTTCAGACGGCCCCTTGAGCCCTGCATGTCTTTGCTGCGGCCTCTAACAGAGCATGTGATTCTTTCCCTTCCCTCGACAGTATTATGCCTACCTGTATTCTTACGTGATGCCCCAGGCCATCCGAGATATGGTGGATGAATACATCAACTGTGAGGACATTGCCATGAACTTCCTCGTCTCGCACATCACTCGGAAACCCCCCATCAAGGTGAGACCCTGCTAGCGTGACTGCGCACGTGTGCATGTTTTATTCACTGGTTTTGTGATGGCGCCGTGCCATGCCGCAGAGCCCTCATTGGTACAGTGGGGGTTTACGGTACCACCGACCTCATTGCACACTAGGTAGAGTTAAATGAGTTGTTAATACAGAGTCTGTACCCTCCTAAACCAGTGGGTAGAACTCAGAGGGTTTCAACCTAGGGTAGGAAAGATGTTGCATCTGTTTTTATTAATCTTTGGGTAGAATTCAGCATTTTCTTCAAGGATGAAACAGGCTACCCTTCACGAGAGGATTAACAGTAAGGTGACCTGTCACCAATGGAAGTCACAGCTGTGTCTTCACATTCCATTTGTTATATCTCTTTATGTGTTTTACTTTTTTAATAATATTTCTTAAATTTATTATAATATCTACAAAAAGTATTGCTTCTGTTTGTCACTGCTTTGAAATCTTGGCAGTGATGACACTTCCCCTAGATCTTATTTAATACATTAATGAAAGGGCTTACATGTCACTGTATTTCAGCACAGCTTGTCTCCTTTGTAATCCCATGTGCATTAGCTTGTTTCTCCTTCCTTAATCTGAGGAGTCTGTAGCCTTCAGCAGATTGCCAAGCTGGAGCTGGGCAGAGGCTTGTCCATCAAACAAAATATTCAGGAATTTCTGAATTAAATATGTAAAGCTCTAAGAACAGTGCCTGGAACATATGTGCTGTATAAATTATTTGCTCTAAAACAAATTGCCCTCCGATTCTAGAAATTTCTGATTTTTGTCTTTGAACTGCTAATTAGGTTAGGCCAGAATAAACCAGTTTTGCAGTCAGGCGGTTCCGTCGCCCTTCCTGTCATTGTTGCAGGCTGAGGCAGCTCGCTCAAGCGTTGTGGTGAGGGTTTGGAGAGCCCTAGTCCTTACAGAAGCGGATGTTATTAGGCCTGGTAAGATCGTGCAACAAATAATACTGCAGAATCTGTCACTTCAAATGGTTGGTATTTATGACTATGTTCTCTGATTGTCATGGATTTACACCACTGTCCTCAGAAAGGTCACCAAACTAGTTAAGGGCTTACTTTCATTATTATCAAAAAGGCGTACTCCTTAATATTATAATTGAATAGGATTACCTTCCTGGGTGTCACATTGCCATGGGTAAATAATTGTGTGCGTAGTTCATTCTGATATTTAGGCTAAGTTTACACCAGCATGTACTAATAACAATCAAAGCATATATTTAGAAGCTAGGTGCAGTGGCACACACCTGTAGTCCCAGTTACTCAGGAGGCTGAGGCACCATCATTTCAGTCTAGGAGTCTGAGACAGCCTGGGCAACATAGCAAGTCTCTGTTAAAAACCATCTATCTTTAGTGGTAAGCAGAGTGGTAACCAGAGGACATTGCTTCCATGCAACAAAGCATAACAAAGATCACAGAGGAATACACGTGGGGCCTGTGCACCCCAAGCACACCTTTCCCCAGGTATGGCCTAGGATTAGAACCAAACTCCCAGTTACCTATAGTTTTTTCTATTGCTGGGATTTCTGCTAAAGCTTCACAAAAAGAGAATAATTAGCATAATAATGTATCAAATTGTTTTTATGAAAACTGTGAATGACAATAGGCATAACTATTTATATAAAAATACTTAGGCTAGGTGCGGTGGTTCACCCTGTAATTCTAGTACTCTGGGAGGCCCAAGTGGGTGGATTGCTTAAGCTCAGGAGTTCAAGAGCAGTTTGAGCAAGATCCAGACCCTGTCTTTACTAAAAAATAGAAAAATTAGCCAGGTGTAGTGGTGTAGCCCTATAGTCCCAGCTACTTGGGAGGCTGAGGCAAGAGGAGTTTGATGTCACTGTGAGCTATCATGCCACGGCACTCTACCCAGGGTGACAGAGACTCGTCTCACAAAAAAAAAAGTGTTTTCTGGGTATGGTGGTGCTCTAATATCATCCACAGTAAAAAGTACACTTGTTTATAAACTCTGAGGTAAGGAGGCCTAGTTCTTAGAAATAAGTTAATGATTGGTACAATTTTCTTTTCTTTATATATCCTTTCTTATGTGGCCAGAGGCTTGACGTCAGTCAAAAATAAATGCTTCTATTTATGCCTCCCTAGTGGATCAGAATACATTCCCTATGAACGTTTTGGTACTTTGGTACTTGGGTACTTGAGTGATTAGGTAGCTAATAGCATCGGTGACATGAGCACTCCCAGACGTGACCTATTTGTCATCTTCATTAAAATGTGTTTATCTGCTGTGTTAGCCAAGATCCTAGTGAAAAAGAGGGAGAATGTGTGGACTAACCTTATCAGAAATCACGGATGCTCCTATGGGAATTAAGGCAATCTGTTATTGGCACAGAGATAGACAATCAGCAATAATTGTACAAAGTAGAGTCCGGAAAGACGTTCCGTCTCGTGCCATACACACAGATGGATTCATGAACTAAGAGTGGATAGCAGACTCTAAGACTTCCAATAAAAAGAGAAGTATAGGAGTATTTTTGTAATTGTTGCCAAAGAAAAAGCATTAAGACCCAGAATAATAGAGGATTAACAGATGAGACCAAACAACTCAGTGGACAAATGCGTGAAGCATATAAGAAAGCAGGTCAGTGACAAGGAAGCCGAGTGGCTGATAAGCATGTGGAGAGGTGCTCTGGGTGACAGGGAGCACAGTCAAGGCCTGGGAGACTGTGTTCCTGTCAGATGGACAGGATGACAGTGAGAGGTGCTCCGGGTGACAGCACAGTCAAGGCCTGGGAGACTGTGTTCCTGTCCAGGATGACAGTGAGAGGTGCTCCGGGTGACAGGGAGCACAGTCAAGGCCTGGGAGACTGTTCCTGTCATATGGACAGGATGACAGTGAGAGGTGCTCCGGGCGACAGGGAGCACAGTCAAGGCCTGGGAGACTGTTCCTGTCAGATGGACAGGATGACAGTGAGAGGTGCTCCGGGCGACCAGGGAGCACAGTCAAGGCCTGGGAGACTGTTCCTGTCAGATGGACAGGATGACAGTCTGATGGCACCACATGGCAGTCAGGACATGTAGAAATTGAAATAGTGTGTGGTCTCAGTGACCCCTGGACAGCCTAGGAAATATCTACATTAGTATATACATTGGTACTTCCATTCTGAAGACGTTCAGCATTAAGAGTAATTGAAGACACGAGTTCCCTGTGGTCTAGCAGGAGAGGAAATGGAAGCCAGGGGGTACATATTGCAGTAGCTCTGTAACATTTTACTTTTTTTTTTTTTTTTTTAAAGGAGAAAAATACATCTAAAATAAGGCAAAATGTTAATATTTAACAAAACTGTTGGGTAAGAATGTGTTAGTCTTCCTTTTTAAAAAACGTAACGTTTCATAGATTTTAAGCCAGTAGGAGCAAGCATTTCATATATATTTAATCGCTTTATATATGTATTTGTTTAATACACATAAGTTTTTAATATACACCTTGTCTTTAAACACTCATGCAATCAGAATGATACTCAAAGTAAGAAAGTGTGGCAGTATGGGTGCCCACGTGGCGCCTGCTCCTTCACAGGCCGTCTTGCCTCTTTTCTCGGTAGGTAACCGCTGTCCTGCATGAGGTTTTTAAAAGTTTCTTCCCTTTCCTCTCCTGTCTTCAAACAAAGGTTTGCCATGTGTGTATTTATGCCTAAACGATTGGCACTTTCTTAACTTACATAAATGAAATCAAACTACACACAGTTCTTTGCTTTTTAAAAACTCGGGAAGATGTTTGTGGGCTTAGTCAGTGTTGATGCCTGAAACTGTAGTTCCTTAATCTCATCGCCCCACATCCTGGAGTATGAAGTGTCTTTATACGCCTCGCCATACTCTTCCGAAAGTTTTATGTTTTGTCCTTCCTTATTTACATCATTAATCCTGCCAGATGTGATTTTTGTGTGAGTTGTAAAGTAAGGGCCCAGTTTCATTTTTTTCTCATAGCCAGTTCTGTTGCACCGTGGCGTTCGTCTGTTGCCCGGAGCTCGGCAGTGCTGGGCTGGCTCTGCCCTTCATGCAGTCCAGCATCCGTGTGACAGGTCTCTTTACGGAGGCTTTATTCTGTTCTCTTGGCCTGTACCCACATGACAGGTTCCTTCACCTCAACCTTGTACTTCCAGAGTGTCTCAGCTATTCTTGACCCTTTTTTTTTTTTTTTTAACTCCCACGTAAATTTTGGAATCAGTTTGTTGATTTGCATACGTGCACAGACACAGGGGATTTTGATGGGAATTGAATCTATAGTTGAAATGAGGAAAACCAATACCTTTAAAACATTGATTCTTTTTTTTTTTTTTTTTTTTTTTTTTTTTTTATAGTATCACTTGATCACCCTGGGTAGACTGCTGTGATATCATAGCTCATAGCAACCTCAAACTCTTGGGCTCAGGTGATCCTTTTGCCTCAGCCTCCCAAGTAGCTGGGACTACAGGTGCCCACCACAACACCCAGCTATTTTTAGAGACAGGGTCTCGCTCTTGCTCAGGCTGGTCCTGAACTTAATGAGCTCAGGCAATCCACCTGCCTCGGCCTCCCAAGTGCTGGGATTACAGGTGTCAGCCACAGTGCCTGGCCAAAACATTGATTTTTTCCTACTGAAGAATATTGTATAATCCTTAGGCTATAAAGTTCCATGTTATTTTTCTAATAGAGGTCTTGAAATATATTTTCTTAGATTTATTTCTAGGTATCCTACATATTTTGTTAGTAAATGATATTTCTGACAGTTACATTTTCTTTTTGTTACATAGAACTATTTATCTTTTTCGTTTCTAGCAAACTTGCTAAAACTCTTAATTTAAAACGTGTTGGCTGGGCATGGTGGCTCACACCTGTAACCCTAGCACTCTGCAAGGCCTAGGGAGGAGGATTCCTCGAGGTTAGGAGTTTGAGAGGCTTTTAAGACTTTTCATTATCTTAACAGATGCGCCATTTGGGTAGAACACCTCACTAAAGCTCTAGGAATGCTCTGTACCCTTGGTAGGAAGCAGCCCTGGGCTGCGCCCTGGTTCCTGACCTGCTACGTGTCAGGGTCGCTATAGGGTTTAGCATCTTCACTGTGGAAATGAGGGTGTTGGATCTGCTTGGCTGCGAGGTGGCTGTCTGCATCAGCGCCATGATTCTGTCTCTCTCTCCTCTGTTGCCAGGTAACTTCAAGGTGGACTTTCCGCTGCCCGGGATGCCCTCAGGCCCTGTCCCACGATGACTCCCATTTCCACGAGCGACACAAGTGTATCAACTTTTTTGTGAAGGTGTACGGCTATATGCCCCTCCTCTATACCCAGTTCAGGGTGGACTCCGTGCTCTTCAAGACGCGCCTGCCCCATGACAAGACCAAGTGTTTCAAGTTCATCTAGGGAATTTTGCAGGATTTGGGGTGAGGACAGGCAGAGTAAGGAAGGTGGCTCCTAAGGTTCCTAGGCATTGAAGGACCTGGGGGACATCACTGGGTGGGTGACCCAGACCCTCTGCTGGGAGAGGCAGCAGCAAGTGTGGAAAGGGGGCAGCTGCCTTTATCTGAAGTCAGCCACACTGGGCCTGGAACCCTGGGGTTCCCTACACAGGGCACTGACTGATAGCTTACACTGAGGACCATGGGGGCTCAGGAGAGTCACTTATGTAGGTCATAAGCCCAGGACAGCTGGTTTGTGGTTTTTAAATTTAATAACTATTATTTAAAAACAGAAAGTTTCAGATTTGCCATTCAAGGCTTATTTCTATGTGTATATGTACATATGTGTGTGTGTGTGTGCGCACTCATGTATGTATATATATATATATTTGGCGGGGAGAGTTTGAAATGTTTCTCTCAGTGGGGGATCCATCTGGCTTATTCTGTTCTATATTTTGGTGGAGATGGGTTACAGCCTTGTGTTACTTGGCTTGTCCTTAAAGATCATCTCACTCCTCCCAGGGGCATCTGTGCACAGAGACAAGAAAGGGGCGGACTTGGCCTTTCTGTGGGGCCTTGGACAAGATGAGATCTGTGGGTCTGTTCCCTTCTCCTTTGTGTTGCAGGTCAGTGCTCTGACTCCTTGTGGAGGACCCAGCTGTGGTGGCAGCTGAGCTTCCTTTTGCTGGGTTCCTTGGTTTTTGAGGTTCCATTCTTAGGCCAGTGCTTGTCCCAGGACATGGGCCTGGCTCCGTCTCCCCATTTGAAGAACAAGGCCTGAAGACAGTTCTCCCAATGGCTCTTTCTGTCCTGCCTTCTTGTTAAGAAAGGTTTTGAGCTTTGGGCTTCAGGCTTTTCTGGAGCGTTACCTGTTGGATAAAAGAACAGGAAGCCTTGTGGGCTGCATGCCTAGGCTCGTCTGCAGTGGGGTGCAGGTCGGCCTGCTCTTTCTGGTGTAGAACAAGCAAGTGTCCTTTGAGGAACCCCCCCCCCATCCCCCGGCAGGCCGGGAAGTCTTACAGGAAGGCACCTGCCTTGGGATGAATACCTTGGTGGAATTCACCTTGCCCTCCACCTTTGTCTGCACCTCCCTCCTGTATTACCTGTGGTTTTTGGACCCCTAACGCCAGGTTGGCTGTAGTACCCCGTGAAGTTTGGAATGTGCTAGAACACTGGGAGGCTATGATTTGCTATGTAAGCTCAAATCCGGCCTTGGAATTTCTCCAGCATTCATACCCACATTTACCATTTGCTACCCCCAGTTTTAACTTCTGTGCCCTGGGCTGAAAGTGAAATAAGCTAATTTTTTGGTCATGGCAGCAGGAGGGGACCGAGGAGGGTGTTTGTGGCATTTGTCAGGGATTTAGCCCATGACTTCTATTTTTCTGAACTCCATTTTCTCAAAGTGGAGTTGACTATAGAAGATTTCTAGCAACTGAACAATAGCTCAGGTCTGTCTGGTCATGCACATGCCTTAAGCCAGTTCTGTCTTCCCTAGACCTTGATGTCCTGTGCTGCTGTTTCTTGGGGTACATTTTCTGCTGACCCGCCTGTGGCAAATGAATTCTCCCCCAGTGTTTTGAAGCCAGGCTCTTCTCTGTAGATAACCCCATCCATAGGGCCAGCTTGGCATAAGGGAACTCGCCTCATTGGCAAACAGGACCAGGGCTGCTCCTGGGGCTGTATCTCCCCACAGGTTCCCCCTGGCATCTGCTTGTTCCAGCTGCCTGGGACGTGTGGTTGTGCTTCTTAGCAACCCAGCAAAGGGGTCCAGACTCCCTGCATAGGAACTTTCTATTCGCCCTTTCCTTGACTTCTGACTTCATTTTTAGCAGTAGCCGCCTTCCCTTGGGGGAGCCAGAGAGCGTGGTGTTTTGTGCTATGTATGTGGCTGCTATTTTATCTTGTTTCTTTTAATGCGAGGAACTCATGGACTCTCGGGGACCTGGTAACAAGGGGCAGTCTGTGGTAGGACCCCCTTCAGTGGAACCAGAGTGCTGGGTCCCTGAATGTGACTGGGGGACCCCTGAGTAGCTGAGTGGTCTGACGACATGGGTGGCATCAGAATGTGCTGCAGGGAGGGTTAGTGTTGGAGCTTCACATGAGGGCAGCGCTCACTTGGCTGCAGAGGCTCCAGGGGACACTGACCATGCTCCTGAAGAACATGTACTCCTCGGTGAGAGGCGGAGCAGGTGGACGGACGCGTGTGCTGCTGGTCAGTGCCCTGTGGGGTGTGTGGGGAGAGACCCAGAGCCCCACCTTTGGTGCTGCTCGCCATGGAAAGCTGCCCACCTGTGACTCACCCAAAATGGGAAGTGGCTATGCAGAGCCCAGGCTTTCCTTGGCTGTCCGTAGGTAATACCTCATTACCTAGTTGTGGCCCTCAGGGCTGCTGTGACCTTCCAGGTACCAGTTTGTTCTTCACTGTGAGGGTTGCCCCCCCAAGTGACACCGGGCAGGGTGCTCATCAGGCCCGTCTGAGCCTTTGCCTGCCTGAGCAGTGGGGTCTTACTGATCACAGGGATCCTGATCACAAGCCGGGCTTACTGATCACAGGGGTCCCATCCAGGAGGCAGTAGCTGCCTGGGTGTGTGCGGGGAGCTCCTGGTGTGAAAGGGATGCTCTGATACCCACGCCATCCATCTGTCTACCCCCTTTCCAGTCACGAGCACAATGGTCTTAGACGTTGGATTTTTGTAAAAAAACAAAAACAAAATAAAATAAATGGAAACTTTAACCCAAGCACCTTGGAGGTCTTTTGTGATTTCCCTCAGCAGAACAGAGAGTGGCCTGAGGGGGTAGGTGCCTGCGTGCTTCCAGGAAGCCGCAGGTGCATGGCCATCTGGCCCGTTCCCAGAGGCCTGTGGTGTGTGATCAGGCCTGGAACTGCCTGCAGACCTCCCCGGGTGAGCCAAACACACACCCATACGACAGGCTTCCCTGCACCCATTTCTGGGCTGAGTCAGTTTCATTAGACTTGGAACTTAAGGGCCATTTACTTAAGAGTGATGTTGGACAACATGTGGAACATACATGCAAACTAAATTTTTTTTTTTTTTTTGTGACAGGGTCTCACTATGTCACCCTGGGTAGAGTGCCATGGCGTTACAGCTCACAGCAACCTCAAACTTTTGGGCTTAAGCAATTGTCTTGCCTCAGCCTCCCAAGTAGCTGGGACTACAGGCGCCTGCCACAACGCCTGGCTCTTTTTTGGTTGTTGCAGTTGTCATTATTGTGTCATTTAGCTGGTTCGGGCCAGATTGGAACCCTCCAGCCTGTATGTGGCCGGTGCCCTACCCACTGAGCTATGGGCACCACCCCAAACTGAAGTTTTTCATGGGCATTTAATGTGTATAGGCAGGAAGCTGTGTATGCCTGCTTCCCAGCCACAGGCGAGGGCTCTCGGCGTGGCCTGATTTGGTGTCTGGTTGAACCGAACCAGCTGGAGCCGCAGAGAACCCTGGCACCTGGCTTGTACTCCTGTTACTCCCATCCTTCTGGTGTCTGCGGTTCTAGAACTTCTACCTCAGGAGAGAGCACTGAGCCCCAGGCTCAGGAGAGGGATGGAGATGGGAAATCCTAAGAGTGGGTGGGACCTAGAGGACCCTGTCCTTCCTAAAGTGGGGTTAACGACTGATCAGGCGGGTTTGATGCAGAAGCTGGGGATCCCTCCTCAGGCCTGGAGTCACGGCTGCACGGGCCCCGTTCTTCCAGCAGAGACTGGGGCCGGCTGCGGGGCTGCAGTAGACAGGTCCCTCCCCTACACAGACGGCGTCTCCTCAGTCTGTTCTCTTCACTTCTGGCTTGGACTTAAGGTGAGCCCAAGGGGCAAGTGTTAGTTATTGATTGTCACTCAAGTTGAAGGCTCCCCAAGGTTTACTAAAATACGTTTCAGAAGGAGCATGTGTGGTTGAGGGAGTGGGTTCAAATCCTGGTCTGTCTGCACGGTGCGGGGGGCAAGTCATCTGCTGTAAGTTCTGGTCTCATCTATAAAATGGTAAAACTTGTGCCCATCTCTTAAACCTCAAAGTTAACATAGTAAAGTGTCAACTGTGGACACACTATAAAATGAACCATTACCAGGGTAAAACGTCTCCAACCTCATGGCTGGCTCTTCATCCCATCTGAGCACTGTGCCTTGCTCACAGCCCAGGGTGGGGGTGGGAGGCGCCTGCAGGAAGCCCGCCCCCCTCAGAGGTTGCTACTTGTCACCTTACCATGTGACAGTTTACTGCTCTGCCTCCCACACCAGGTTGGAAGCCTTTAGGGCCTACAGCACTGAGTAGTGTCCAGAGGTTTCTGATGAATGATTGACTGCTTTGAACTAGACTGTCACTGCGCTGACAGTGCTGGAGCACCTCCGACACAGCTGACGTGGTCTTGCTGGGATTACCAGGACCCTGACATAGAGGCTCAGAAGTTTCAGAACCACTACGTTATTTGAAAATTTTCACCAAAAAAATTAAAACTACAACTTTGACAAAGGCGATTGAGAAGGGAGTGTGCCAAGAATTAAGGGCAAAGCATGATGGATTCCAGAAGTGGTTAAAGCAGGTGGGAAGCCCTTCCCTAGTGCTGGATTTGGTTTGCTAAGGTCACCTGGTTTTTCATTTGTTCTAATTTGGTAAATTGCTTCACCTTCCTTTGTCTTCATGTTTGTAAAAGTACAAACATTGTCGGGCTGTCATGTCAGCATTTCAACTATTTAAATCCTATTTATTTGAACTATTGGTCTCAATGTTTGATCATGAAATATTTCAGACATGCAGCCAAGTTGAAGGAATTTCTGTGGAGTGAGCCTGGTCCCTGCCTACCATTTCACTGCACTTGCCTGCTGGGTGTTTCTCCTTCTGTCCACCCTCTGGCCATTTACCGAGCCCTCTGTTCGTCCTTCCATCCACACCAGTTTTGGTGCTTTTCTAAGTAGTTTAGTGACATCAGTAAATTAACCACTAAATATATAAGCACGTGCGTCATTAACTGTAGGTCAGTATCCACTTGTTTTTCTTTTTAATGTAAATTGCACATTTTAAGTTTACTCACTGAAACACATCTTAAGTGTTCCTTCTCTTAAGTTGTGACAAATTCGTGCACCTCTACAACCCAAACCCTTCCCGAGATATAGAATGTCATTATCAACCCAGAAGGTTCCTTCATGCTCCTCCTGGCCTGTCTCACCTCTCCGACCCGCTCTGCATTTGTACCTTGGATTAGCTTTCTGTATTTTAGAATTCTTATATCACACGATTTTTTTTTACTGGTGTAAAGCTTCTAGAAACTCAGCATAGTGTTTTTGAGATTCAGCTGCTGTTGCTGCATGTACTGGTGATTTGTGACTTATTGCTAAGTAGTGTCCCTTCTATGGCTAGAACAAAATCCGTCCCTTCTATTAGGATGCTGGGCTGTTTCCATGTCTGGGATATGAATAAAGCTGCCAAAAACATTCATGTACAACTCTTTGTGGATTTGTTTGTTTCTCTTAGCTAAATACCTATGAGTGGAATTGTTGGGTGATATGGCAGGTTATGTGTTTAGTTTTATAAGAAACTACCAGACCTTTTCCCAAAGTGATTTTGCCATTTTGTACTGGTACCAATAATTGACAGCGGGGGTTCCACCTCCTCACTGATCGTGGTGGTGTCAGACTTTTTAATTTTAGCCATTTTGGTAATAGGATCTTGTAGTTGCAATTCCCATCTTTCCTGGTGACTAATGATGCTCAACACCTTCTCATGCGCTGACACTATTTATATATATGTATTTATCTCCATTGGGAAGTGTCAATCTCAGTCTTTTGATCATTAAAAAAATTGGGTTGTCTTTTTTGGTATTGCTTTTTTTGTATTTTTAGTATATGTAAGAAGTGTATTTTTAGTAGACTTTTGGGGGGAGCAATTTTATTTCAGAATGTTGTAGGAGTACAGATGTTTTGGTTACATGCATTTTATACAGTTGGAGTCAAGAGCAACTTTATTATTATTATTTTTTTAAATTTAAGCTTGCTCATTCATTTGAAGTAGTTTTTTTTGGTGTTCGTTTTCTTTCTTCTTTTTTTAGATGTTCTTCCTCTGCCTATGCTCTGTCCCCTTGCCTTCCCAGTAGCTGGGATTACATGACGCCCACCACAACGTCTGGCTGTTTTTGATGTTGTTACTAGAGACGGGGTCTTACTCTGGCTCA
>CAUYPK010157901.1:0-19245 GCA_963574355.1 Loris lydekkerianus
AAAAAAAAAAAAAATTAGATGCAGTTGAAGAGATGACCTTCTTAAATGCTGGGCACCGTATATCTATTAATATTAACTCATTTAATCCTCAAAACACCATTAAAACATAGGTATGCTGTTCCCTCTTTATAGACATGGAAATAGAAGCTGGAAGCATTTAAGTAACTTACACAGCTAGAGTTGGAACTCCAAATTTTGATCTTTTCTCCAAACTGTGCTTAAGAGCTAATAACGTCCTTTAAACAAAACCCTCTACCAGTTCATCCTGAATACCAGACATTTCCCCCATTACTGTGATTCACTCCTTAAGGTAAAGAATTGTGGGCCAGGCACAGTGGCTCACATCTGCAATCCTAACATTCTGAGAGACCAAAGTGGGAAGACCCCTTGAGCTCAGGAGTTTGAGAGCAACCTGAGCAAAAGCAAGACCCCGTCTCTACCAAAAACAGAAAAATTAGGCAGGTATCATGGCAGGTGCCTATAGTCCTAGCTACTCCAGAGGCTGAGGCAGGAGGATCGCTTGAACCCAGGAGTTTGAGGTTGCTGTGAGCTAGGCTGACACCACAGCACTCTAGCCCTGGGGAAAAAGAGTGAGAATTTGTCTTGGGGAAAAAAAAAAAAAAAGGTAAAGAACCTTTGCTAAAATGTAAAGGTTCCTGGAAGGACAATAAATTAAATCTACCCAAAGCAGAGCTCCCTTGAGAACACCACCCAAGGCTGATACACTTTGACTGGAGTGGGAAGGGAAGAGTGAAGACACTGCTGGTAGAAGCAGTAAAGCTGCTGCGGACCACTGAAGAGCCAGGGGACTGCTGTGGGTGGGAAGGATGTAGAGGAGGGGACCGGGAGTACTGAAAAGAAAGCAACACAAAGGCAACCCAGGCAGAAAAATCCGATAAATATGTGGTCACCATCACAAAAACAAATGGAGCCTGGGCCTTGTGGTAGCCACAAAATCACAAAACGTTATATAGCTGGCTGTGTCTGAAAGGACAAGCTTTAGAAAGCTTTGTGCCTTAGAAAGATGATGTCCTGGGCATTACTCATTCCCTGTTCTTGGAAGCTGATGTAGAAAAAGACCTTTTAGAAAGTCCCTGTGTAATGAAATCGCCCATGCTGCCCTGTGAATCAGGGGCATAGGTTGCTCTTCTGCGAGGGAGAAGGCACAGGATTCAATGTGACCCAATCTTAGATCTCATAACCCAAAACCATGAGAACAGTTGAGGCCCAATATAAAAGGTCAACAGCCAGTGCCCAAAAGCACACCTAAGGGCAGGAAGCAGCAGAGGAAACAATACTCAAAATGTGTCTCAATTCTGGTCTACGCTGAGAAATCTTCAATTCACCAGTCCTGGTCTCCTTCTTATATAGAAGAACAGCATGTTTGTTATAGCTGGACCGTTCTCCCTGCCCACAGTACATACAGGACAGGGTCAGAATATCTCATTTCAGAGCACATATCACCTCTGGGGAAAACCCCAGCCCCAGACTGCTTTCTAGCATTGCTCAGGGAATCCTGATCTCAGCATCAGGACTGAAGTACACACAAGTGCTCACTTAGGCACGCAACTTCTTAAACTGCAGGTGAAATATACTGCTAGTCAGGCCATCAAATTAGTAGCCGTTTGCCTGATAAAGTAAACCCTCCCTGGAAGGAGTAATATCATAGACCAGACAGAAAGACCAGGGTGGTAAAGGTCATTTAAGACCAAAGATACCTAATACCATTAGACCTTAAGTTGTCTGTACTGCTATAATGTAATACACCCTCCACCCCAGCCCTGCAGCCCAACCTGCCATGCACACAAGTAGCTCTGAGCATATTTGTTCTTACTGTTTGGTGGAAACCTGGGAAAAGGGGCCAAACTTGAGGATGGTTCAACACAGAGCCAAAAGAAGAGAAAAGGCATAGAAAGGGAAACCTGGGTCTCATAGAAAAACTGACCATGAGAATGTGAACCTCTAGAACTGTTCCAACCTGGAGGAGGACATAGGATGGGGAACTTGAGTGGACATCTGGCTTATATCCATTTATGCCTACAGTGTGAAAATGCAATGAGGATTTATTACAGAGCACTCACTCTGGTGACGGCGCTGTATGTGCCATACCCTAGGAAGATGCACATGAAGACAACACCCCTGCCCTCACAAGACTATCCCAGTGTGTGCGTGTGTATGTAAGAGACAAGGAGGGAGAAGATACATAGATAGACGATAGGCAGAGGAGGTATCACAGTGTAAGCCAAACACAGGAAAGGGTACTAACAAGTAGAGCTACAGCAGGAGAGGCAAAATGTTACAAGGGAGGTAGGCATGGGGAGATATAGGAACATAGAGAAAGGACTCCCAATTCTAAGATGAGAAAGGGAAAGTGAAGGTCAGAAAATGTAATGGCTAAGTTTAGTCTTGAAGAATATCAGTTTTTGCAGCAGATGGGAAGAGAAAAGAGGTCCAGGCTTGAGTATCCACTCGTGTAAAATGACAGTGAAAGTTACAAGCCATTCCAAAGGGCCAGAGAGTAGGTACATCAGGACAGCGCTGAGACGAGGCTGTAGGTAAGCTGGGGTTAGACCATGAAGAGCACGCACCCATGCTAAAGAGTTAGGTTTGGGAGGACAGGGGGCTAGGATATTTTAGACTTCTGTAATTTTACCAGGCATAAAAAAGTAATGCATGTCCATTACAAAAAAAAAAAAATACTAGTCCAGAAATACATAGTCTAAAAGTAAAACTCTATGTTCCATTTTCCCTTAGATAACTATTTTTTTTTTTTTAGCTAACTACTTTTAAAGCTGTTGAATATATACTCTTCTAGATTTCTTCTAAGTACATTTCCAATGAGTATATATAGTATGTTTTTGTTTTGCAAAGATGGAATTATAATATACACACTTGTTCTACAACAGCAAATTCTGAAGTAAGAAAGTGACAAGATCAGTTTCATATTTTGGAACCAAGAGTCTGACAACTTAGAACTTAGAGGTGGAACAAGGCAGGGAAGTCAGCTTGAAGTCAAGGAAAACAAGGGAAGATGAGAGCTTGTCCACCACAGCAGCCAGGCAATAGAGAAGAAATGGACAGAGGCTGAAGTTAGAGAGGGCAAGACTGGGTGATTACCTGGATATGGGGAGAGAGAGGTAGGTGAGAGAGAGGTAGACGAATGATTCCAGTTTCTGGCTGGGTAGCCAGGGAATGTTATTTACAATATCACAAAGAAGAGGACTAGACAGCTTTGGGAGCTGTATAGTAAATAATTTGTCTGGCCTTTGTCCTCAGTTTCTGGGAGGCGATTTAAATCCTTGGAATTTCTCCAGTGATAAGAATGCCTTTATTACTCATGGTGGGCCCTGATTCTAAGAAGGTGACTCATGGTGGGCCCCTACACAGTTTGTTTCAGGAGCTGACAGGTTGAGGGCTGGCTAGACCAGAGAGGTCAACCACGTGATCAGAGGGTCAGGGCTTGGAAACATGTGAGGCAGCTTAACCCACAGGGAGCAGAGAGCACTAGAGACTGAATTTAGTCACACAGCCAATGATTCAATCAGTCATGCCTATGTAATAAAGCCCCAGTAAACTCTGGACACTGAAGCTCAGATGGATTTCCCTGGTTATTCTCTGTGCATATTGTTACATATCAATGTACTAGGAGAGTGATGTGCCCCAAGTCTATCAGGACAGGATACCAGAAGCTTTGCATTTGGGACCCTACTAGACTTCATCCTGTATGTCTCTTCTTTGGGCTGGTCCTGATTTGTTTCCTTTTGCTACAATAAAATTATAATCATAATTAGCACTAACATTAAAATTTTTTTAATTAAAAAAAGAGAACTAGGGCAGTGCTTGTGGCTCAATGAGTAGGGTGCCAGCCCCATATACCAAGGGTGGCAGGTTTGAACCCAGCCCCAGCCAAACTGCAACAAAAAAACAGCCGGGTGTCATGGCAGGTGCCTGTAGCCCCAGCTACTCAGGAGGCTGAGGCATGAGAATCACCTAAGCCCAAGAGCTGGAGGTTGCTGTGAGCTGTGACAGCACAGCACTCTATCAGGGGCAACAAAGTAAGACTCTGTCTCTTAAAAAAAAAAAAAAAAAAAAAAAAAAACTGTAGCACTTTCCTGAGTTTTATGTGTTGTACTAGCAAATTATAGGGCCTGAGTGGGTAGTGGAAAGCCCCAAATTTGTAGTCAATTCATCAGAAGTGCGTGAGACAGGGAACCCCCAAGTTTGCAGCTGGTATCTGAAGTGAGGGCAGTCTTATGAAGGACTGTGCCCTTAACCTAGTTTAACTGCAGGGAGTAAGTATCAGAAGTCATTACAGGGCACAAGAGAATTACAGCTTTGGACAAGCCAGGTTGGAGATTTACCTGCAGGCTGTACACCTGGAGTTACTCAGCATGTGGGTGACCAACAGGCCAGAAACATGTAAGAGGCCTGAGGCAGGCTCAGCAATCGAAGATGGTGACCATAGCCATGAACGCAGAGAACCTAAAGGGCAAGTGTAAAGGCTAAAAGGAGAGCCAAAAAACCCCAAGGAAGGCCACTATTCCTGCTTTGGCTCTTGAGGCAAAGGCAGGCACTTACCCTTTGAGTCCCCACAGCCTGTGTTGTACCACACACCAAAGTTAGAGCATTTGTCACCCTGCCTTGCAAATGTCTGCTCATATTCTCAACTAGGCTGGATGTATCCCCTAAAGTGGGATTTAACCCAGTGTAAGGTATATGATAAACAGTAAAAAAATGCTTACTCTACAGAAATGGATGAGAATTTGCAGTGAGAAATATTTTCATGCTCACTAAACTCTCCTCTTGTCACTTAAGTCCATAATTTGTTTTAGTATATTATCAATAGACACATAGAGGTCAAAGAACTTTAAACATCAAGAAATTTTTCATTTTGGCTAGAGCAGGTTAATTGCCGTTAAGTCTGACCTACAACATTTGTTTTGTTTCCTTTTGATGCTTGTTCCAGCCCTACTAAGGAAAATACAGTGTCATACACCAAGAAGGGAAGAGTCAGGCTTATTCTCCTGATCAAGATGGTCCTAGACGCCAGCCTAGAAGGCCTCAGGACATTTGGGGTTTAGCAAAGAACAGCTTGACATCCTGGCTTCTAAAAATTGCTGTGAGAGCCAGGCGCAGTGGCGTGCAACCATAGTCCCTGCTATTCCGGAGGCTGAGGTAGGTGGATGGCTTGAGGCCAGTAGTTCAAGTGTGCAGTGCACTATGCTCATGCCTGTGAATAGACACTGCACTCCAGCCTGGGCACACAGTTGAGACCCTGTCTCAAAAATAAATAAATAAACAAAAATTAAGAATTGCCATTAAGAATTTTTGTTTTAATATTTAAACACCTAAAATGGGTGCAAGATACCAATTTGACTAGGATGCAATTTAAGTATGCAGCTTTTGGGCCAAATCACCCATAATGTGCTCATGCAAAGTAGACATTTGAGTGAGTGTAAAATTATAGTTTGAAACCTTCAAAGAAATGGAGCTAAGAGCTGCCAAATTCAGAAGATACTGGCTTCCTTGAGTGGAAGAAACAGAAATCTAAAGTCTAAAAACTGCAGACATTGGCTTTCCAGCCCTCTGGGGACTTTTCTTTAGGTGCTTAATCCTTTCTTTACCTAGGTCAAAGAACTAACTCTAAAACATCCTTTAACAGTACAGCCAAATTCAGCCCATTATGTATACCAACCCATCCAAAAGGTGGAGGTGTGTCCACATATCTAACCATAGTTCCAAAACCAATTCCTAAACACAACTCTGATATACATTATTGCTATCTACGCAATAAGTTTATAAATCATAGTTGCTTTTGCAGCGACAGTGAAGCTCACCAAACTCAGTTCACCTATTTCAGTTCATACATGCTTTACTGGATCCTTAAGGGCAATTTTTATCCCCAAATAATAATGTGCCTATAATGTATAAACTATGCTCTTTTTTTCTGAGACAGAGTCTCACTATGTAGCCCTGGGTAGAGTGCCGTGACATCACAGCTCACAGCAACCTCAAACTCTTGGGCTTAAGTGATTCTCTTGCCTCAGCCTCCCAAGTAGCTGGGACTATAGGCACCCACCACAACACCTGGATATTTTTTCTGTTGCTATTGTCATTGTTGTTTAGCAGGCCCGGGCTGGGTTTAAACCTGCCAGCCTCGGCCGGCGCCATAACCACTGAGTATAGGCGCAGAGCCCCTATATGCTATTAAAGGTATCAAAATTGTGAGATAACCCTAAATTTGAAATCAGGAGGCATGGAACCCTCTGTCAGCTCTGTAGGTAACTAGTCATCTAACTTTGAGCATAATCTCTCTTCTGCACACTTTTGTCCTCTTATCACAAGGGACTTTTATGAGCACATGGAAAGAGAGTGGGCAAGAATGTAATCTGAAATGGATAAATAGGTAAACATATTTTTGGGACACTTTCCTAAAAAAATGTATCTTTTCTGTTTTTTCTTGGTTAGAAAAAGAGTGATTTTTGTATGACATGCCACATTCACTGTGAATCTTCAAAAGGCACTAAAGAATATACCAATGATCAACATTAGAAAATAAAATCTACTGAAACAATATTATGCTGCATATTAAAGTTTAGATATTAGCTGTGGGGAAAAATTAGCATTCTTAGCACCTTGGTCACTCTGGGTCAAAATTCTGCAGGGTCTATCTGGCACGTTCCTACAGCAGCAGATAAAAAGATTTGTCCACTGACCTCTTCCTCTTCACTTCTCCCCACCTACTTCCTTTTCTTCCAAAGAAGAAGGGCTCTCATTTACCCACTGGTTTGCCACATCCTGCCTCAGAAGCTACTTCCTGGGAGTTGCTTGGGCTATTCGCAGAGGAGCTTTAACACTTTCAGGCCCTCAAACCACCAGTGTATTTATGACATCCACACCCACCATAACAATCTAGTAACCAAACTCTAGATGACCAGATAATACACAAGTACTCCCAACTTCCTTGATGCCAGGCCCTATATTAAACACATCACCATCAACAACCTAAGCAGAAGCTACACCTCTTGGTCTCATATGGGGGTCCCAATCAGTCCAGTCTTAACAGTCAAAAAGAAACATAATTTTAAGAATAGTTATCCAGAAGCTCAATGCATATAACATTGTATTTGATATCAATGAAAACTCAATTGAACAAAACTTCAGTCCCACATGTGCCCTCTCAACTAATGCCGGCTTTCATTCATTACACGTTTACTGACCATCTAGCACATGCTAGGCTTAGATTAAGATGGGATATCAAGGCTAAATTTTTTTTTTTTTTTTTTGAGACTGAGTCTCACTATGTCACCCTCAGTAGAGTGCTGTGGCATCACAGCAACCTCAAACTCTTGGGCTTAGCGATTCTCTTGCCTCAGCCTCCCAAGTAGCTGGGGCTATAGGCACCCACCACAATGCCCACTATTTTTTTGTTGTAGTTGTTTAGCTGGCCCGGGCTGGGTTCGAACCCGTCACCCTTGGTGTATGTGGCTGGCACCATAACCACTGTGCTATGGGTGCCGAACCAAGGCTGAATTCTTGATCTCCAAAAGCTCATATAGGTGATGAATCAAAACAGGTATGTTTAAAGATCACTATACCCCCTCCTCAAGTGAACAGCCTCCTGAGTAGGTTGTGAACAGTCCCTCTAGAGCTTTTTTCCAGGGAAGACAGTGGTCAAGATAATATCTGCCTTCAACATTCAAGGAAAGATAAGCCCCCAAGCACTGGCAAAAAAACGAGAGGGAAAAACCCCAAATGAAATGAAAATATTGTATTGAGGGCTTACTATGAGTTAGGTGTCACGCAAAGGACCTTATTAAACCCTCAAAACAATACTACAAGTTAGGTATTATTATCTCCACATTTACTAGTGAGAAAACTAGTTCAGGGGTGGTCCCAGGATCGTAACCTCAGTTGTCTATCTCCAGAGACCACTCCTATGACACAAAGCAAAAACCCCCACTAAGAGTCAAAACAGTTTGTATTTGTGGGGACCATAGAATAGTTAGTATCTCCTTTTCCTCTTAATTAGAAAAAACTTGAGATCTTTGTAGTCAAGGAATACTTTTTTTTTTTTTTTTTAACCAAGAAATCAATAAACACTGACCATCTACTAGGTGTGAGATGCTGTGCAGAGGAGAATTACAATTTTCAGCTTGGTTACAACTGGGATACCTGCTATATACGTGTATATCACGCCAGTGCAAGTCAGTTAGGCCTCTCTGGCTGGCCTGGCATGTGTGTCCCTCCCAAAAGCTCCCACTTAGACAAAGAGTACAACATCCTGAGAAGAGCGGACCAGAGACCAGTTGATCAAACACCAGATGCTGAACTCCCAAAGCCCCCCAAATTCATTAGCAAGAGACTATAGAACACTGGAACTTCTCTGACAACTGAGAAATTTTTTCAGGCTTCATTAGACGTACTGTTACATTTTACTATCTTTGGCAGTCTGGCCACCTGCCTTTGGGTTATATATCTGTCTGCCACATTTGAAACATCAAAATCTGGCTAAGCCAGGTACAGTGGCTCACACCTGTAATCCTAGCACTCTGGGAAGCTAAGGCGGGTGGATTGCTCGAGCTCAGGAGTTCAAGACCAGCCTGAGCAAGAATAAGACCCCATCTTTACTAAAAATAGAAAAACTAACCAGTTGGTGTGGTGGGTGCCTATAGTCTCAGCTACTCCAGAGGCTGAAGCAAGGCAAGAGAATCACTTGAGCTTAGGAGTTTGAGGTTGCTATGAGCTATGACACCACATGGCACCATAGCTGGAGCAAGAGAGTGAGACTCGGTCTCAAAAAAAAAAAAAAAGAAAGAAAAAAACATCAAGATCTGATAATGTTTACAGGCAAAGAGCAAAACACAATTGTGTTATCATTCCAGATTAATTGTTAAAACTATTTTTTCTCTCCCTCCAAATATACTAATTATCCTCCATATTTCCTTTTTCCTAAAAGTTAAAGTCTATCAAAGGGTTAACCTCTAGTCTATATATGACTGTAAAGAAATCTGTCAAGAATTTAACGGCCCTTACCACAGATATGAGAGAAAATGTAACCATTAATGAGAAATTATAATAATTTGTCCTGTGCTGAGGGTATTTACCAATGAACAAGTATTCACTTTCATTCATTTCAAACTAGACTGGGCGTGGTAGCTCACCCTTATAATCCCAGCACTTTGGGAGGCCAAGGCAGGAGGATCACTTGAGGCCAGGAGTTAAAACTCAACCTGGGCAACATAGTAAGACCTCGTTTTCTACAAAAAACAGAAGGAAAAAAATTAACCAGGAATGGCAGTAATGCATATAGTCCTAGCTACACAGGAGACTGAGACAGGAGGATCACTTGAGCCCAGGAGTTTAAGGCTACAATGCGCTATGATCACTCCACTGAACTCCAACCTAGTAGAACCCTGTCCCCAAAAAGGAGGGGGTGGAGAGTCACAGACCACCTCCAGTCATAAGACATAGCTTAGAGTGGGCAATGGGGCAGGATAGAAGACAAGGGCCCTCACACTAGAAAGAAGATTTGTGGCTCTTGATTCAGGTCTTCACCAGCCAAAAGACAACCCAACAGGCTGGGCAGTCACTGGGCCTTGATTTCTTTAGGACGTTAAACTATCAGGATCTTTTCCATCTCTACCATTTTAAGGACAAGTGGCTATACTCAGGAGAGAAAGAATTAAAGGGTTTGGTAGAGAAAAAGATGACTAATATAATGAAATTCTATCCTAGACCCAGAAATAGGCTGGCTTAGCACAGCATTCACCTTATCAGCCTCGATGTATTAGGAGGAGTGGGAAGACTGGTGGGTTGGAATCACAGCCACCTACAGTGAATTTTCCCAAATGAGTTCTGCTGAAGTGTGATTTACCCAGAGAGTGCTAAACAACTTACCAGCAGCATGAAACCATGTTACCAAAATTGTGTTATTGCACAAACTTAACTTTCCCCCAAATGTGATTTGCAGAGAGGATGCAGAGCTGAGAATCCTGTGTCTGTGGCCATCTGTCCTATCCCAGTCCCTGGAGAGGCGTGGTGGGGGAGTGTGAAAAGCCACCAGGTGCCATATAAATTCAGCTATTGATGTCACATATCCATCAAGGAAACCAGCATTTGCTAGGGATAAGTATGCAGCTCAGCATGCAAAGAGGCTCACCAATCTGTAATGTTCTCAGAGCCTTCCTCTGTGCCAGGCACCACGTAATAGGGACCACCAGGACATGCTTCCCAAATGCTTCTCCCTCACGGCTAGGAAGGGACTGCTGCCTGAAAAGCAATACAAAGGCCTCTGGGGCACTCGGAGCTGCCTATGTGGTTTGTATAAGTTCTTTAACCAGAATCTGGGTTTTTTTAATCTATCAAGTAAACACATACCCCATATGCCACATGTGGTTAAGTGAGGAAATAAGTTAATATACAAGCAAGAAGAGTATACAGAGACTCACGGAACAAATGCTATGATTATCACCAACACTGTGGCCCTCTATGCCAAGATATAAACTGAAAATAATCAACCACTGATAAAAATCAAAGTCAGAGTTTTACAGGGATTTTCTGAGCCTTGCCCTTTGGAGAAGAGTCTTCTGCCCTCAGTCTTTACATCAACAAAACTTTACCAAACCAGATGCTAAGAAACATGCTATCTATTAGAGATAAGGATGAATAAGATCCAGTCCCAGGCTTCCCCAGGGCCAGTCTAACTGGACAGTTACACAAACTTCTAAAGTGTGACAGGATATACACGTATGGGATTTGGAACAGATGACTGCTGACGGGAGAGGGGTTGGGCAAAGGTCTGTGACGGATTCACAGAAGAGGTGACCTTCAAATTGAGCTCTGATGTAAGATTAGGATTTGAACATCATACATTGGAAGTGGAGAAGGGAATCCCCAGTAGAAGACAGGGTATGAACAGAGGCCAGAGTCTACTCAGAAGACGTCTGGGTGAACCATGATCCCAAACATCTGGCTTCTGCCACAGGAAGAGATCATCACCTTCCAGTTATGCCACAAAGGCAAGTGACTACCCCTGAACTGCACCCCTCCCGGCCGACACACACACACACACACACACACAGAGGAAATCCTCCTTAACTCTTTGAGAAGAAAGCTGAGCTTCCCGAGCAGTGCCTGTCAGGGCAGATGGTTGTCCTAGAGAAGCTGAGAGGAGTCTATATTGGGATGTACTGTGTGACAGTTGTTTCCTAGGTACCTTTTGCAGACTCCTGTTTCACTGAAAATAATTCTTTCGCTTCCTGCACATCCTAAAAAATTGCAAGTATGCCCGGTGTTGTCTCTATTCTAATTCTGTGTGGATAAAAAAACAGCTGAAGAGTTCCACCATTGGAAGTACTTTGGAAGGTGGGAATTTTTCCTCCTTCTCATCCTCTCCCCTGGACTGGGGAACCTTTAGTCATGTTAATTATTCAAAGCAGTTTACACAAACAGTTTCTGTGAATACTTTTTGCTGGTTGAGTGTTATTATGCCCAATTTACAGACATGGAAACAGACATAAACATGTGAAAGAATTTGCACCAGACTACACAGACAGAATGAGCCAGGGCGGATTCTAACTGTCTGCTGGCTCCAAAGCCTTTCCACTGTGCCACACAGCCTTCAGGCTATGTTACTTAAAAGTCACAAAGTTCAAAACAGAACCTGCTGTGTGACATGGTTGGCTTTTCTTAGCAGTTCTTTATAGTCCTAGATTCCTTCTCTGATGAAAGATAGGATTACAACAGAAGATCACTAAGATTCCTTCCAACAATAAAATATAATCTCCTTAATATCTATTTAGAGCTTGGAAGTATGCTGAATGGAGACCCATAGGATCATGTGGAGCTCATACAGAAACCCTGAACACCAGGAAGTCACCACCATCACCCCCAGGTTTGCAGAGAAAAACAGAGTGGTTATGTGGCAAGTTAACAGCTGCAACAGGAAAGGAGCTCTTTTACTCCACAGGCGCTGAAGCCTAAAAATTCTGAAGCCTGGAGACTTTCAGCCCCCTCTAGAAGAAGGGTTATTAGTCTCTGGACTTAAAGGCAGCACTTGGGCAGGTAAAAACTCTCATTCAAAACATGATTGAGGGGCGGCGCCTATCGGGCACAGGCCCCATATACCAGAAGTGGTAGGTTCAAACCCAGCCCTGGTAAAAAACTGCAAAAAAAAAAAAAAAAAAGAAACCTGATTGGGAAACTGGGCTTCTCACTGCACTGCGGGCACCCAAAACAAGCACCATTCTGAGAGGTGAACAGCCGCCTTCTCAGACCAGCCTGCAACTCCAAAACTGACAAAAGCCTATTCTCAACTTTCTAGAAATTAGATTCTATGCTACAAAACAATACAGAGAGTCCCCTGGAGGCTCTACTCCACACCACATGATGTCAGTCAGTTACAAAGACCAGATGTCAGAATTTCCAGAGGCCTCTTCCAGCTCTTCCCCTCATCTTTACAGTCCTTACCACCCCAGCCTTTGACTCGCAAGTAGCAGGTGCTTCCCTGGACACCTTGCCATCATTCCAATTTCTCCATTTCTAATCTCTCTCAACATGTTCATGGCACATGACATTCACTTTTCTTTAAGAAGCCAAAACATTAATTTCTCAGTTTCTGAAAGACAACTTTCTAAACCAAAAGTCTGTTAGTTATGCTGAAATTAAATATCACATTTAGGCTTCCTAAAATATTACCCTACTACAATGCCTCCTTTTTGCTGTCAAACATGCACATACTTTGGAATGTCATTTAAACACTGGAGTCTATCATTTAAATATCTTTAATAGCATCTACCAAAAGGACATTTACACAAGATTCTTCACTTTACTTCAGAGGTATGATTCAAACTGAGGCTTTTACTGAATTTCAAGACTAAATGGGAAGCTATGGGGATGCAAACACTGACAATTCAGACAAGAATTCAAAATGCATTCAACTTGCCTATAACATCTGCATCTTTTTCAATTTCCAGCACCTCGGGTCCTTTTAGTCCATCTTGCAATTCAATGCCTGACATGTATTAGGTTTGTACTAAATAAAGCATCATTTCAATGAATGATAATACATCTTAATATTAACACACAAATTAGAAATCTATTGTGGGGCGGCGCCTGTGGCTCAAGGAGTAGGGCACCGGCCCCAAATACCGGTGGTGGCCCGTTTTGAACCGGGTACTGGCCAAAAACTGCAAAAAAAAAAAAAGAAAGAAAGAAATCTATTGTTGTGATTTTGGTCATAATCTAAATCTATTTGACCCTAAAACAAATGCCATATGAATCAACAGCAAAAAAAAAGGGCAGCTGCTTGCATTAAAACTATACATACCTCTGTCATTTGAACTGTTCTGAAGTTAGTCTTACTTGGAAGACAAATGGTTAGCAATCGCAAGTTCAATTACAAAGTGCTTGATAGGAAGGCCCAGAAAGAACCAGAGGAAATCCAAGTGCTATTTCATACATTAAGAATGGAATTCCTTTCCAACAAACATCTTTCATTTCTGTGGGGGAAACTAATCTGGACATGCCCTTTGAACTTGGGAAAATACAGGGCTGTGCTTTCAGAGAAAGAATCTAGTTTAAAGGCCGGGCAAAGCTGAGAGAGAAGGGAAATCACTCCATTTACACAATTCCATTCTGTTCATTTTTTTTAAGGCAGAGTGTGGAGCTTGGGAAATCCCACCAATCAGTCTGAAGGCTTGGATCTTCTCCTTTGCAAAACAAAAGGAAAAACAAAACAATTAAAGGCCAAGTTGACTGACATACAGACCCAGCACTAACAGAATTTTCTGCAGTAATGGTAGCGTTCCAGGGTTATCCAACCTGCACCCCACTCGCAGATTATTTAAGGCTTGTTTTATCTGTGGTGATGGAAATTATGCATGGTTTTTTCGGCTCATCGGCTTTCCTTAGTGTTTGTGTAATTGATATGTGGCCCAAGACAACACTTTTTCTTCCAACGTACAGCAGGGAAGAAAAAAGGCTGGACACCCTGGTGTGCTGCCCAATACAGAAGCCCCTAGCTATGCATGGCTACTAAACCCTTGCAATATGGCTAGTGAAAATTTAGAAACTTTATTTAACTTTAATTAATTTAAATAGCCACATATGGCTAGCTGCTACAATTTTGGAAAGCTCAGTTCTACAAAGACCTCTAGTGTTCTACAGTCTCGGGAAGTAGAACAGACCTGGGCTCTAAACTTAGCTCCCCCACTTACTAGTTGGGCAACCTTGTGAAATGACTTAACTTCCCTAAACTCCATTTCATTTGTACAACAGAATACTACGACTTTCTTGCAGAATTTTAATGCAAACTGATAATAAATGTAAAGAGACAAGATAGGCCTTCAGTAAAAAGACAGCTATTTTTCCAGTTGACATCCTTTAGCAATAAAAGTTTCCTATCTTCTGATGTTGTTCTACTCTTTCTCCCTTCATTAGGATCTATTCCTTTTTTTTTTTTTTTTTTTTTGAGACAGAGTCTCGAGCTGTTGCCCTGGGTAGAGTGCCGTGGTGTGATAGCTAGGACCCGTTCTTACCTCACAGATTCACAGTTGTGGTCCTACACACGCAGGTAGAGATACAGCCTTCTCTATCACAAAAGGAACTTACTCAGAAATTGTTCCAGGTCCTCCAGGAACTCAAGTCTCCAGTAACTCAAGTCCTCCCTGCCTCTAGAACTACTGATTTCTGCTTACACTGTGTTCCCTGCACCTCTTACCATCATTCAGGAATCTAAAAACTCTTCCCTGTGACTGCATACCAAGATAAATCTTTATTCAATGCAACCAAAATACTTCTTAGTGGTTTTTGGCACTTTCCTCATTAACTCTCTCCCCCCTTGACTTCCCCTAATAAATATGTTATAGCTTTTTTATTTGGAAATGCTTCAGGACTTTTTTTTTTTTTTTTAATTATTCAGTGATTTAGAACACTCAGAAATAGAAATATGGCAAGTTACATTTATGGCTAACCCAGCATGAGTTTAGTTACCAAAATAAAACAAGGCAAAGAGACTATATTTTAGAAGGAATGTTCTAGCCAGGCACAGTGGCTCACGCCTATAATCCTAGCATTCTGGGAGGCCAAGGCAGGTGGATTGCTTGAGCTCATGAGTTCAAGACCAGCCTGAGCAAGAGCAAGACCCCAGCTCTAAAAAAGTAGCCAGGCATTATGGTGGCTGCCTGTAGTCCCAGCTACTGGAGAGGTTGAGGCAAGAGGATCTCTTGAGCCCAAGAGTTTAAAGCTGCTGTAAGGTATGACACCACAGCACTCTACTCAGGGTGCAAAGTGAGACTGTCTCAGGAAAAAAAAAAAAAAGAAGAAGAAGGAGGAGGAGGAATGTTCCAGCAAAATAATAAAAGTGTTGCTATCTCTAGCTAAACTAATGTGTCAAGGGCTGGGCCAGGCACACTGGCTCATGCCTCTAACTCCAGCACTTGTGGAGTTGAGGAAAGATCACTTGAGGCCAAGAGTTTGAGACCAGCCAGGGCAACACAGCACAACCCTGTCTCTACATAAAATTTTTTTTAAACTACCCATGCTTAGTAGCATATACCTGTAGTCCCAGATGCTTGGGGGTCTAGGGTGGGAGGATCGGCTGGGCCCATGTCATTTGACCCTGCAGTGAGCAATGACTGAGCCTCCGCACTCCAGCCTGGGCTACAGAGTGAGATCCTGTCTCTTGTTTAAAAAGAAAGCTTAGCCCAAATGTTCCATTGGTCTTTCCTTTAGTGAAATGGAATCTTTCCTTAGTTGCAATAACCAAGTTTTTTTAGTTGACACAAATGAGTGCCAAAAAAGCAGGATAAATTTTCTATCATTAATAATTATTGAAAGAGCTGTTAAGCTCTTTCTTCCTATTTCCCCACTATTCTACAGACTCTAAGACAGAGAGGAGCTGAAATATATATGTAGGCTGCCATTTTAGTAGGATTTCAATCTGGATTTGAATAAGTCTTTACACAAAAGGTCTGCAGTGAGGTCAGAATTCTTGTTAACTTCTAAGGCCTCCTGAGTTAAGGACATTTTTGTAGGATGATTTACTGAACGGTGGTATGAAACCAAAGAGTGCAAACAATTTTGACTCTGGACTCTCAAATATGATGGGGTTCTTACCTGTTTAAAAACCTGGATATGCAATTTATAACTCAATAAAGAAGGAAACATAATTAACCTGATCCAGACAAACCCTTTAGAACAATGATGGGCTAATCAGTCATGTCTTCTCCCTACAAATCCCCAAATTTCAAGAATTAACCTGAATCTGGAACCCATGTGGTTGACTCATTCAATTGTTCCAGTTGGCCCAAAAAGTAAATGTACTTAAGTACATTCAAGATTATGAATTCTTCTTGATAACAGTTAAACCTCAAAACGGGTCAATTTTAGAAAGACAGCACTTTAAGGGGACTTTTGTTTGTGGTTATTTTGAAAACTACTGTTTTTAAAACTGACATTATGAAGCTTAAAAATAGGCCCTCCTACTAAGGATTAAGGACTAAAATACCCTTTCCTTTCCCCATTTCCCTATTATCTTTTCCCTCAACCACCTAGGAGATTATATCTTTTCCAGAGCTTCAGGTTATTACTTGAAAATACTTTCTTTAGGATATTGAGTAAAGTTGCCAAAATTCAGTGTTGGATAAACTTGGAAAATATTCAAACAAGGGTCCCAAATGTTCTGTAATATATACACTATAAGAAAATAAGTCAGGATAAAAGCTCAAACAGCTCTCTCCACTTCAGGAGTGTGAATTCTGGCAAGTTCCTTTTCCTCTCTGGGTCTGGTTTTCACATCTCTCAAATGAAGACACAGAGCTAGAGGATGTGTACCATCTCATCCAACCCTAACAGTCCCTGCTTCTATAAAACTGGGCAGCTGCTTCCTATTTCATGGCTCCTTGGAAAGAATAGTCCTTGACCCAGAAAAATCCTTGGGAAGCCAAGAACAGTTACTGAGAGCAATGCAATACAATTATAAAATAACTGCATGTTAAAAGTTGTTTTGCAGATAACACTAATAGGCCTAGAAATGTAATTTAAAAATTTTACTAGAATTTAACAAATAAGCAAATTTAACAAAGCTGCAGGATATAAACAATTCATACAAATCAAACCACAGTCAAGATGAAAAATATAAACTAAAAAATGGTCAATCACATCAAAATATTAAGTGTTTGAAATACGAGCTCTGGACACATAGACTTATTGAGAAGAAACTATAATACCATAACACAGTGGTTCTCAACCTTCCTAATGCCATGACCCTTTAATACAGTTCCTGTGGGTCACGACCCACAGGTTGAGAACCACTGCTATAACAGGAAAAAGAGAGGAAGACATTAATAAATAGAAAGATATTCCATGAAAATTTTCAAAGTGTTCTTCAATCCTAACAAATTCAAAAAATATATACATGACTATCAAAACTACCTAACAGTGGCAGGAGACTAAGGCAAGAGGATTGCTTGAGCCCAGGAATTTGAGGTTGCTGCAAACTATGATGCCACAGCACTCTAACCTGAGGCCACAGAGTGAGACTTTGTCTCAAAAAAAAAAAAAAAAGAAAAAAGAAACCTACATAAGAGTGGGTTAAAAAGCAATTTTAGAAATGAGCAAAAACTGCCAAAATCAAGTAAAGATAAACCTGAAGTGCAACACATGGATAAATAAATCATATTTAATAAACTCCAGTAAGATAATAGAACTCACTGCAGAGAAAATTAACTTAGACCTATACCTCACACCAAACACATTGATTCATTCCAGATGGGAGAAAGTTAATTACATAAGGGAGAGAAAAAAGGCTAGAAGAAAATGAAGCCACACACTCCTGCTGGTCATGAAGAGAAGATTTCTAAATACTAATGAAGAAAGTAAGTTAATTATCCTATACAAAAGACAAGCTTTTGAAAAGGTAAAAATATTTTTTCATACTCTAACATTAAACACAATGGAACTATGTAGTAATCACCACATAACTTTTTAAAACGCAAAGCACACAAAAACTATTTAGAAATATCTGTTTAAAAATGGACAGAAGGAAAGAAAACTTAGCATGTGACTTTTCAAAATGTTCAGCCTGGTACCACAGAACTCCCAACCTACCTCTCCAGCTTCATCTCCCAAGTGCTGCACCGATGGACCCACTGATCACACTAAACTCCTTGCTGGCCGGTGCACACATCCCAAGCCTTCCCATTTGTGTGAGTGTGCTCATCCTGTGCTCTTCCTGCCACGCCCCCCGTTCCCGTAGAAATCCTAGCCATCCTTCATGAGCCAGTTCAAATGAAGGCTCCACGAAGGCTCTCCTAATCTCCCCTCCTGGCTGGGCATGCTCCCTCCTCTGAACAAGCACTGAAACAGTGCTTCTTTGTACCTCTTCTTTGGGGCACTTTTCTTACTCTGCTTTTTCCTGTGCTCCTGCAATCTCCTCATTCTCTCCCATATCAGATTTTAAAATCCTGGGAGGCAGAGATAATCTCATTTACCTTCAAGTCACCCACCTGTAGCTCCCAGCATAGTGTCTTACATTCAGTAAGCATTCAATAAATATTAGTTTAAACCAAATTGATGGAATAATCTCATTTCAAAAATACAGCTAAAAGTAAAGCAAACTGATCTCTAAAGGAGCCTTAACCTGCCTATTCAACTATCAAAAAATACTTAACTTTAAAAAAACAGTTCTGAAGCTCTGAGAAAACAATTGAAATATACCTTCTAAATGTGTTCAATCTTTTTTCTGGAACATATTCTATTAATATGTAACAACAACAGTAGCACGCATGGTCCATTGCCTCTGATTTGGTTGGATGAATTCATCTAAAAGCAAAACAAACTGGCTCAAAAATATTAACAAGAGAATCATTAAATTTAAAACTCTGGGCAGCAAAATAATCAACAAAGTGTCATTTGCTTAGCTAGACTATCAAATTCTACTCATCAGCCAATAAAAATAACAAGTATATAGCCAAGTGAGCACTGTAGTCCCAGCTACTTGGAACACTGAGGCAAAAGGATCACTCCAACCCAGGAGTTTGAGGTTGCTTTGAGCTATAATGCCAAGGCACTCTACCTAGGACAATGGAGTGAGACGATGTCTCAAAAAAAAAAAAAAAAAAAAAAAAAAAGACAATTATAAGGATTAAGTCCATTTGTACAAAATAGGGGGAAGACTCATTAATTTAGATCAACAATCAAAAAATTTAGGCCCAGAGTGATGGTTAACGCCTGTATTCCTAC
>CAUYPK010157908.1:0-22619 GCA_963574355.1 Loris lydekkerianus
TTACCTCTTTCATGTTTACATGGATGGAGCTGGAACATATTATTCTTAGTAAAGTATCTCAAGAATGGAAGAAACAGTATCTAATGTACTCAGCCCTACTATGAAACTAATTTATGACTTTCATATGAAAGCTATAACCCAGTTATAACTTAAGAATATGGGGAAGGGGGAAAGGGAGGGGAGGGAGGGGGGAGGATATGTGGAGGGAGGGTGATTGGTGGGATTACACCTGTGGTGCATCTTACAAGGGTACATGTGAAACTTAGTAAATGTAGAATATAAATGTCTTAACACAATAACTAAGAAAATGCCAGGAAGGCTATGTTAACCAGTGAGACGAAAATATGTCAAATGGTATATAAAACCAGTGTATGGTGCCCCAGGATAGTATTAATGTACACAGCTATGATTTAATAAAAACAAAACAAAACAAAACAAAACAACAAAGAGAGGGGAGTGAATGTGCCAGATTTGCTCAAGTAGAGCAGCACAGCTTTCTCTGCGGTACTGGTGGCGGCCTGCTGGATACCTTGCGGGAAGTTGCCCCACTGGGCTGAGTAGGGGGTGGATCCCAGTCCTGCCTGCTCTACCGCAGTTACCAAACACAGCCCCCCAATTGCAAGGTTCTGCACCAGCATTAGTGACTGGGGTATTTACTTCCCAGGACATAAATTAGAATGCACCAGAGGGTTTTATAAAGTCCTGGCCAGTGTTATCACAGCTCCCTGTGGCTCCAAGTGCCCAGCGTGTCAGATTTCCCACTGACACCAGACACAGGAGGGTGAATTTGAACCCGGGGATCTGACAAAAGCTTCTCAGGGAATGTTTTTCCAGTTTCCGCTTTTATCTTAAAAGTGCTGGTGAAATTTTCATCCTACTCTCTGGTTTGTTTATTCTCATATAAACGCATGTTGCTTACTTTTAAAATTGATGTTCCAGAAAAATGTTTCGTCTGTGGCTTTGCAAAGTCCTCAGCACATTCCGCGGACCTCTGATGGTTGAAATACATACATACATGAGTGTACATGGGTCACTATGAAAGTTTTGAGACAGACTGTGTTGTGGTTCATTGTTTCACTTCCAAGAAACACAGTCAACAGCGTCCTTTCTGATTTGCCTGTGCAAGTTCCAACTTGCCCGGGTTATTGGTGTTGTGGGGAGGGCTTCATTTGTTTCCATCTGCACAGATTTCATGTGTCTTATGTTTCTTGATTTTTGTGTATCTCAAAACTTCCATAATGATCCATGCATATATGATATTTTTATATATATATTACACATGCCTATGCGAAATGTATGTACACATATGTTGAAGGCATATATGTCTTTTTTCAGTAGAAATGTGGCAATAACAGTGCCTGGTGTGGCCTCTGCTGAAAGCATAGTTGCTTCATTGGTGAGAAAGGGAAGATGATTCTGACAGGTGCAGGGGATGAGGAAAGGAGATAGGAACAGTCCTGGCTGCTCTGACTGTGGGAGTTTTAGCATGAGGGCTGGCCAGGCCCCTGGCCACACTGCTGCCATCTGGCACAAGTTCTGGGAGACCAGCTCCTTGGCCAACAGCTCTTCCAGTGTGGATGGAAGTGGGACCCAGGGAGCCGGAGCAAATTAGAGAAAATGTGTGAGACAAATCAGCTTGCCCAAGTTTTCTGACTTAACTAAACAGGAACACTCTCGGATATTCATTTGTCTGACAAATGATCTGGACGCTGACCCCCCAAATTTAATCTTAATGTTTGTTTTCTGCTTTTGGGTAGTAGAGGAGGTGTCTTAGGGATGTTGGAAGGGTCTGGGGAATGTGGTACATAAAAAATTGGATTTAATATTTAAAGTATTTCATTTATTGCTCCAAGAGTGCTGAAACAGCAATAAAAGCAAAGCAGAATAACATGTGATATGATGATATTATTACATTCCCTATCATGGTTTTTCTGCTTGTTTTCCACATGTATGTTTCCTCATTTTGAGGGAATTAAGCTTTTCTCAGTTAGCTGTACACCATCAATATTTATTTCTTTGTTGTTAATTCTGAGTTTTTAAATGCAAAAGATAGTACCATGTCTTCTGAGGTTAGGCCTCTGGGAATAAGAGTACAGGGTTGGAGGATGTGGGGGAGGAAGTCAGGGAAAGGAGGAAGGGCTCGTGGGAAGGGCAGCGAGATGGGAGAATAAGAGGAGGGCTGGGCCAGATGGTTCTCTGAAGATGCTCTGGACATTCTGTATTTTAACTTAGAATTAATAGGGATGACAGGGATGCATTTTATGTGCCAATTTATAGTTTACCAGGTGCTTGCATGCCTCTCTGATCCTTATGGCCCTTGGGGACACTCAAGGCAGCCATATCTTTGCAGATAAATGAAAAGGAATTTGTACTATCTGATATAAATGAACAGTTAACCCATTAATGAGATTTTTTAAAGACAATGCTTGAGAGCAGTTTTAGGTTCACAGCAAAATTGAGTGAAAGTTACAGAAATTTCCCACATCCTCCCCTCCTGTACAGAGACACAGCTTCCCCCATGGTCAATATCCCTCTCCAAAGTGGAACATTAGTTACAATCAGTGACCTGACATTGACTCATCACATCACTCAGACTCCACAGCTACGTTAGGGCACACTCTTGGTGTTGTATATTTTATGACTTTGGACAAATCTGTCATGCACTGAGTTTCAACCAGAGAGCCATGGCACATTGGGGTGCAATGAGAGGATCTTAGATGTGCTATGAAAAGTTTTAAAGATCATTAATTAAATTATTTTTGAAAGAAGTTCAAGGCACAGTAAGTATATTTTTTAACCCTTTTTTTATTATTAATGTAATTGAAGTGTGCCATGGAAATTAAACTGTAAACTCAAGTATGCTGTGACATAAAAAAGATTGAAAAATACTGGTGAGGACATGTATCCTCCAATACACCACCCTACAGGGTCGTTTCGCTGCCCTAAAAATCCTCTATGCTCTGCTTATTCATTCCCTTTTTCCTTCATCTTCTGGAAACTACTGATCTTTTTACCATCTCATATTTTTGCCTTTTCTAAAATGTTATATCGTCGATATTAGATAGTTTTCAGCCTTTTCAGAATGGCTTCTGTCACTTAAGAATATGTATTTAAGATTCTACAGTCTCTTTTTATGCCTTGCTGCATCATTTTTTTAAGTGCTGTTATTATATTCCATTGTCTGTATGCGCCACAGTTGCTTCCAGTTTGGGGCAACTATAAATAAAGGTGCTTCAATATCTATGTGCTGGTCCTTAAGTGAACATTAAGTCTTCAACTCCATTGAGTGAATACTGAGGTGCTTGGTAGCTGGACCCCATAGTCCCACAATGTTTGGTTTTGTAAGGAACCCCCTCACTGTCCATGAGAATGGCAACTGCCTTGTGTCTCTACCACCCACTGTAGGACTGAGTGATCTAGGATGAATATAGTCAAGAAGGAGAATGCAGGGAATTATTTGATGTTTATTTATGTTCGTTTACTCTTGAATCTGAGTTGTAAGCTTTTGAAGCTGTCAATTCTTAGTTTTCCTTTTTCCCCTAAGTTCCTTGAATGAATTCCTACCTAAACATCAATTAAAAAGGTGAAAGTGTGCTATTCCAAAATATTTAAAAGCATAACCATACCCTGGGTCTTATTATTGGAAAATCAGCCTGTTCCCACTTCTTATTCAACAGGGGTTGGTTTGAGAGAAAGAAATTTAGCTTGGTTTTCTGCCTGCCATTTCATTCAGAAAGAGAAAAAAATATCCTCTGAGACAGACTCCAAATCTAGGAAAAATGAAGGAGAAGAAACTCAGTATGATCCTTCTTCAATATTAACACACACCCAACACAGAACACACACACACACACACACACACACACACACACACACATCACAGACTGCACGGTTTGCACACACACACACCATCCTTTGACATAGTGGACCAGAAGAATGTGGGGAACAATCTCAGTTTTACCATTTGCTATCCACTACCATTTAGTAATGAAGTGGAGTGCTCTGAGCTTGGTCTTTCATCGACACAACTGGGAATAAGCTACCTGCCTCCCCAAGTTGTTGTGTGGATTATGTGAAATGATGTGCTGGAAGTGTCTACAATGCTTCTCAGCTCTGGTTGTGCAACCACAAACATTTGTAGAGCTTTAAAATAACAACAAGAACTGTCCTGGCCCCTTCTAGACTTCCTGAGGCTCATCATTGCAGGGGGGCTGAAGGCTCAATATTTAGAAAAAGCCCTGCAGGTGGTTCTGATGCTCAGCCAGGGCTGAGAGCCGTGGTCTGCAGCACAATGCCTACTGCCTCCACATCAGTTCTCAGCCCTTTCCCACCCTCCCTGCAGCTTGCCTCTGACAGGTGTGTCTCTTGCCTAGGAGGAAAGCGTGCAACCAATACATTCTTGTAAAAACACTGGGACATCTAAATGTGGGACATTTTCCAGGAAGGAAAGGAAGGACCCCTATCCTGTTTCTGGACTCCATGGCATAGGTAACTGAGCAAGGGTCCTGACTTCCAGAACAGCCTCGGAGCAGAGTGCTGCTGCCCTTCAAACCAAAGCAGTGCTGTTTTCAAAGAGAGACATACCACAGCTTCCCTCAGTAAACTGCTCTGAAGCTTTCAAGAAGCAAAAGGCATTTCTGCTTGAAATGCCTCCTTTATGATAATGTGGAACCCCCTCAAAGTATTTCCATCTTCTTGTTGCTTTTATCCAAGAACTCCTGGGTAAAAAAAAAAGAGAAGTTGATAAAATGCATTATCAGCCTTTTCTATTCGAATCTGTTTGCTCACAAAGAAGGGTCCCTACACCAGCATCATCAGGGAACTTGTTAGAAATGCAGAGTCTTGGGCCTCCCCCCAGACCTACCAACTTAGAAACTCTTCCCAGCTTCCAGGTGGTCTGATGCATATTCATGTTTGAGAATCACTCCTCTAATCTAAGGAAACACAGAAAGGATACAGGTGACGGCACTGTTGTGGTAGTCCCCGGCTTCTCTCCTGGCTCCTTTCTTCCCTCTATTATTCGGGAAGATATAGGCCTGGGCATTCCTTGTGGTATTTTGGAAAATGGGTAGAGTTACAGAAGCAGAAGGATCAAAGAAAGAACTAGAGCAGGAATTCTCAGTAGCAGTGCTATTGGCATTTTCGGCTAGATAATTCTTCATTCTCCTGGTAGGGGTGGGTTCCCTGTGCACTGGGTGAAGTGTATCACCATCTCTGGCCTCTATGAGTTAGCGGCTCTCCACTGAGTCATGACAATCAAAAACGTCTGCAGATATAGTATTCATAAATGTCCCCTGGGGGCAAAATTGCCCCTAGTTGAGAACCATTGGCCTAAATTATTGGTTCTCAAATGTATGTGCTATGCACTGAGTTGGGGCCCTCCCAGATTGGATTCATATCCCTCAATGTGGCTATATTTGGAGTAGGGCTACTAGGAGGTAATTTAGGTTAAATTAGGTGATAGGGGAAGGCCCTAATTTGATAGAGTTGGTGGATTTATAAGAAGAGAAAGAGCAAAAGAGATCTCTCTCTTTGCCATGTAAGGACACAGCAAAACGGTGGCCTTTACAACCTAGAAAGAGTGCCCAAACCAGAAAATGAACACTGCTGATGCCTTGAGTTTGGACTTCCCAGCCTCCAAAATGAGAGAAAAAATAAATTTTTATTGTTTAAACCAGCCAGTCAGGGCCAACTGTGGGACTTGAGAACACAGAGATTTGGGTATACACGGGCAATTCTGAAACCAATTCCCTGTGTATACCAAGGGATGATGGTATTTTTACCAAAGTTCCCAGGTGGTTCTGATACCAACCAATGTGTGAGAACCAATGGCCTAGAACATCTCGTGGACAACAGGATCAATGCAAAAGTGAGAGCAAACGGGGCTGTGAGAGGAAGAGGAGAGCCCAGTACACTGGCTGGAGTCTGGGAAGGTTGGGCTGAGGGTGAGATTCTGCAAGGTCATCATCACTTTGCATGAAACTTCAGGGAGACCAGCAAAGAACATGAGCATTCTACTCTATTTTCAGCAATTACACATGCCTCTTGGAGGGACTGTGCTAAAGATTTAAATCCCTTTTTATTGTTTTGGGATGATGTTGAATTTGTGTTTCTTTTTAGTAAGACAACAAACTGAGACTGGACATGAGGTGAGTTATAAACTGAATATTTGTGTCCCCTCAAATTCCTTTGTTAAAGCTCTAACTCTCAGATGGGGCCTCTAAAGAAATTATTAAGGTTTAAAGAGGTTATATGAGTTGGGCCTTGATCTAATAGTACTTAGTATCACTGCCTTTGCAAAAAATGAGACCAGAGAGGTTGTGCTCTCTCTCATCCCCACCTCCACATGCATGCATACACTGAGGAAAGGTTGTGTGAGGATGCATGAAGAAGGTGGCCGTCTGCAAGTCAGGAAGATAGCCCTCACCTGAAACTGAATGTGCTGGTCCCTGGGTCATAGACTTATAGATTTCAAAACTGTAAGGAAACAATTTTCCGTTGAATAAGCCACTCATCCAGTCTGTGGTGTTTTGTTTTGGCGGCCCGAACAGATTAATACCAGGAGTGTCAGTTAAGTTACTTCAAAATTGTCTTCTTATTAATCTTCTTTGTTTAGGCTTTTATGCAACTTTCCAATGTCAATTACTACTCAATGATTTTTTATTTCTAATTGCATAAGTTCAGGCACGTTTAGTTCCAACTCCCTACCCACACTGGCAGAGCCTCATCAAACGTAGACATTGATTTGTGTTTGTCTAACAACAAATTCATGGTTTTCCAGCACTTTCTCTTGTGCCAAACTGAGCAGCAATCTTTGCCTAAGTTCCTCTTTGAGTCATCCAATCCCCAATAACTGATAAACTCAAGGGCTTCTCTCTTGTTCTAAATTCTTTTCTCTCTTTTCCCCTCTGCCCTTTCTTGTCAGTTACCTCTGATGCAGCCTCCATCAATCAGTTTGTAGGGTTGGCTCTGGCACCTTTAAGTAGCACTTAACAGAGATAGCAGGGAAGGTAACATCATGACTACAAAAAGAGATATCATGTACGGACACACTTGCTTTTCTTTCTTTTTTTGAAATCATAAGAAATGAAGGCTTATTTCAGAATTTTAGCTGAAGCAATATTTTTGCGATTCTTGGCCTTAGTACCATAAATGAGTAAAGACTGACTTTTCCAGCAGAGAACTATGCTATCATGAAGGTGAGAGAAGATTAAAAGAAAAATCAACACTACAGTCCTGCCACTCAAGTGTTTGTTGCTAGGACCATCAAAGATGCCTGCTGCCAATTCTACTTAAGCATTCTCCGCAGCCTTCCTCCATTCCCTCCCAGAAGCAGACCTTCTCCTCGGCCACTGCCGCCTTTGATACAGGCTTGATTCATGTCCTTTGTCCATTAGGAGGGCAGGGGGGAGGGGCGGGCACCTGTAGCTTCCCCAGAGGTGCTGAGAGCCCTCCCTGGCAGAGATGCCTAGCCCTCCCCTTGGAGGGGAGGAGGCAGGGCTACTTCTGAGCACATCTAAGAAGCAATGCATGCAGGGATTGTGATCATCGAACCAAACGGGGAGGGGGAGAGGAGAGGATAGGACTTCAGCTGTCACAGTGGTCTGGATCACAGCAGCCGTTGTAGGAACCTGGCCCCAGGAAGCAGTTGGGAAAGTGACAATGCCAGGGAGAGCAGGGAGAGCAAGGCAGGATGACTAGTCTGTCCTCCAGAGGCTGTGCTCACTCCTGAGACAGACGTGAGCTTCCAGAACTATACAAGAGCCCGCTTTTGCCTTCTCAGATGAGGGTTACTTCTTTTTTTTTTTAATTTAAATTAATTTGAGGGTACAAATGTTTAGGTTACATTGTTTTCAATGTTAAGGTAAAGTTCAAGTTGTAGTTGAGCCCTTCACCCAGGGGCGCGTGGAACACCTTCACATTGTGCACATTAGGTGGGCTATCAATTCCCCTCCCTCCTGCCCTCCTCCCCTTCCCTCTCTCTTGCTAGACTATATTTGTGCTTTTTCTTTTGTGTGTGTGAGTTTGTGTGCAGTTGTTTATGTGTTGGTTTCATATTTGTATTGAGTATATTGGATACCATCTTCCCCATTCTTGAGATACTTTACTTGAGTTACTAATCCATCTAGGTAAATACAAAAGATGTAAAGTCTCCATCTTTTCTTTTCTTATGGTTGAATAGTATTCCATGGTTTACATATACCACAATCTGTTTATCTATTCATAGGTTAATGGGTGTTTGGGTTGCCTCCATGTCTTGGCAATTGTGAATTGAACTGCAATAAATATTCTGGAGCAAGTTACTTCCCTTGCAAAGCGTCAGTTCCCTTTAAAAGCAGTCAGATCCCAACAACAGTTGAGATAAATACCATCCCCGATTTTACTGTTAAAATAGCTTTAGGTGATGTGCAGAAAAGGGAAGACTTTTACACTGCTGGTGGGACTGAAAACTAATACAACCTTTTTGGAAGGAAGTATGGAGAATCCTCAAAGAACTCAAATAAAACCTGTTTTTGACCCTGCAACCCATTACTAGGCATCTACCCAGAAGAAAAAAATCGTTTTATCATAAGGAAATTTGCACTAGAATGTTTATTGCAGCTCATTTACAATTGCCAAAACATGGAAACAACCTAAATCCTCATCAATCCAGGAATGGATTCACAAGCTGTGGTATATGTACACCTAAAAGATGGAGACTTTACAGCTTTTGTATTTACCTGGATGGATTTGGAGAACATTCTCCTTAGTAAAGCATCATAACAATGGAGGATCAAGAATCGAATGTACTCTATTCTAATATGAAGGCAGCAGATGAGCTAAGACAAGCTGGGGGTAGAGGAATAAGGGAGAGGGGAGGAGGGAGGAGGATGGGGGTCATGGTGTATGGAACACCTCTTGAAGGTGGGGTGCAATTATAAGGGGGACAAATGCAATCAATGTAACCTAATTCTTTGTACCCTCAATGAGTCCCAAACAATAAAAATAAATAAATAAATAAATAAATAAATAAATAAATAAATAAATAAATAAAATAGCTTTAGGCAAGTTTTAAACTATTGCCACATTCCCCCTTCTCCTAATTATTTCTGGGAATCCTTAGGAAGTATTTTACTGTGACCGCAGACGCAATCTTCTGGGTTCCTATTAGAATCCGCCATTCCCACTATTATACTTCAGTGGTAGCGTTTCTTTCTCAGGCTTTTGAATGACACATAGCCTTTGTGAGGGTGTCGGAAACCCATCCCTGTCCTGGTGCATCAGTACTCACTGTGGTCTGCTGAAGACCACGTCTTCTTCCTTCTTCACACAGGGCTATTTCCACCAGATGTCTGGGCTTTCTGTTCTCCTCAGGAGGCCAGGGAGCTTGAAGAGACATCTCATGGGACAGTGCTTGGTACCCTCCTGCTGACCTGGGTGCTGCTGAAAGTCAGTTGGAATGTGGCCTGTGCTTCCAGGAATTGGGGGTTTAAGCGAATGTCTCTTTCAGATGCTTTTCTCCCTTCTTTTTCTTAGCGATGTCTTCCTAGGACGCAGATATGAGACCATGGATTCAGGGCCAAAAGTCAAGGTTATACCTGAAAAAAGGAAAAAGGATTAAAGAAGATAAATTTTTCTTAAAAAAATCTACACTTCTGGTTGGTTACAATATTGTCCTATTAAACGTCTATACTTCTGTTAGTTACAATAATTAAGGAGAAATGAGATAATTTATCGACATATGCCAGGAGATTGTCAGAATAATGACACACATTTTTGGTTGTGACACTATTACTAGTATCCTGTGTTTTACTTACACATGTACAAAATAGATCTAGTACATTGAAAACAAGATGCAGCCGCAGGATCAGTGAGACGTAGTGGTACAGCCTCTAACCAGCAGTCAAGAAATCTGTGTTACCCACAGGCTGAGTGGCATTGGATAGGTCATTGAAGCCCTTGGGTCCTTGATATGCTCATTTGTAAAATGAGTGATTTTTTACACTCACATTTAGGAACGAGAGACAGAAGAGGAGCAAGGAAGGACAACAAAGGTGAAGGGTAGACACAGTGTGTGATAGAGAGAGGAAATTGCCTCTGCAGTTAGAGCCTTCTAGATTGGCTCAGGCTTAGGCATATGCAGGAGAAGTGAGAAACTTTCTTTAATGAGAAAGTTTCTCATTTAAGAAAGACCTAACTTAGAATATATGAATGCTGGAAGTGACCAGAAACCTACTTTGTGAGAGTTTAAACTGCAGACTGTGGATAACGCCAACCTCATTCCAAATATTGCGTGAATCATGTTCACCAATGATTTTCTGCTTGTCTTTGTTTTGGCTTGATTTTTAGACTCATTTGAAAAATACTCTCTGGAATACATTATTTCTTCTTTTTGAATGGAGACAAACTAACAAGTTTTTGTTTTTTGAAAGCATTTTGGATGACTTGAAATAATTGAAGGTGCCCTGGGGTGACACAACCTCAGGCCTGCAAATGACTGTGTAAAGCAATGTCACTGCCGATCGGCAAGCATCGGGTCATGTTTCAAATGAGGACAAAGGGGGAATCACGCGGAACATCTCCACCAGGCTGCACAGCTCAAGTAGCAAATAAAAGGGTCCAGAGGCACTGCCATTTAGTGAGAAGTTTTTAATGGCTCGAGGTCTTGCGTGTTGGAGCAAAATATCATGGAAGATGTTATTCTTCACTGGCAGGAGAGGCTCTCACCACACAGGACTGTTAAAACATGTTATTGTTCAAAGCCACTGTTACTTTATTCTCTGGCTGCTGTTGAAGCAGCCCAAATAGACACAATTTCCTCTGCTTGCAGCATAGTACCAGGCAGTCTGGGATTCAATTCCTGGCTGAGACACCTGCGTGACTTTAGACCAAGTCCCCAAATTACTCTGAGTTTCCTTTCCTCATTGGTAAAAAATTTTCTGCTGTGAATTTTAAAGGAGAAGATCTATGCAAAGGGTCTTGTATAGTGTGTGGTTCAGAATAGCCACGTGATGAATGGAAAAGATTATTAGGGGAAGGACAAAGGTCTAAGTAAGAGACAGGAGGCTGGGATCTATGTGCAGTTCAGCCTGTAATGAGTTTTGTGAGTTTAGACAAGTTACTTAGCTGCTTTGTGCTCTCATTTACCCATCTATCAAATTGTCAACTGGTATTTGATGGTTTACCCATAGTGGTTGAGAGGATGAGATGGCCTTGCGGATATTAGGAACTTAACACATATTTGCCAAAGGGTAAAATAGGTTTAGGAAGTACTTTGGGAACTTAAAGTGACTGTACAAATAGATTTTTAAACACTTTTAAAATAATTCATGTGCCTATATCCTTAGATTTCTGAATTCTAAGGCAATCAATAAAACACCCAAATTTTACAGAAAATTTTCTTTATTTAGAAAATGGTGAGACTTTTCTCGTTATAGTAGCATATTAAAAATGGTAGGTTTACTGGGCAAAACCACCTAAAAATTCTATGGAGTTTGTAGATAGCCCCTAGTACACTCCACTAAGGACACCAGGATAAATGCCAAGAAGGATTTTTTTTTAAATCTTTCCTCCTTCCCTTTCCTCCACTCTGAAACAATCATCAATTACCCTTATCCACCGGCACCATCTCATCTAAGTTCATTTTCAAGATGAAGTTTCCTCGTTGGATGGTGGCTGTCCAATCCTCCTTCTGTCCATCACTGACTGCCTCAGAGCTGTCCCCAGATTGACAGTTTGAGAGCGAATCAATAATAATTATCTAGCTGCAGCTATGGCGAGCTGTGTAATTCTGCCACGGGACAGCATTGTGCAAACAGACCTGCCATCCCCGCTGCAGGTTAAAATATGCAGGCTGAGGCTGTCCATTTAGGTGTGCTGATCATGTGATTACCGGGAGGTAGTACTTCTTCCCCACTGCATTAAAACCCTTTCAAATGATACACTCACCTTCGGGGACTCTGTCTGCTGGCTAGCATTGTACTATGTAAAACGCTGTCATCGGGGTCCGGGAACATAAATCAGTGATTTAAAGGCACAGCCCTGGGCGAGGACACCCACTGCCCTTCAGCTCTTTGTGTGGACTTTGGGCTGAACCACTGATGGGGAGTGTGTAAGCATGGATACAACAGTGATTTCAAATTCATTAGGAGCCGTATTATTTCACCTTGCCCCGGCCAAAGAAGATAATGGTTTTCGTGAATTATTTGTAGCTCTGTTTAAGATTAAAATGAGTTTGGGGTTACAATGTGGATGATTTTTTTTTTTTTTTTTTTTTGAGACAGAGCCTCAAGCTGTCACCCTGGGTAGAGTGCTTTGGCATCACAGCTCACAGCAGCCTCCAACTCCTGGGCTCAAGTGATTCTCCTGCCTCTGCCTCCCAAGTAGCTGGGACTACAGGCATTTGCTACGACGCCCAGCCATTTTTTGGTTGCAGTTGTCATTGTTGTTTGGTGGGCCTGGGCTGGATTTGAACCCGCCAGCTCAGGTGTATGTGGCTGGCGCCTTAGCCACTTGAGCCACAGGCGCCAAGCCACAATGTGGATGATTTGAGAGGGACAAGTTAATCATTTTCCATTTGGTCAAGAAAATGGTACCGTTATAGAGATACATGTAATTGTATTCAATTTAAAGCAACTTTAGAATACTTAAGAAGAAGTTGCTGGTTGCTGATGTGATTACTTTTATGAATGTGCAACATCGTTTTATAGGTTGTATTTATGGCATTTGTATATTAAAGGCAGTGGGATTTCCTTGGTGTTACCTTTTGGGAATCTGTTTCTGTCAATTAGAAGAGGTGAAGGTCTTGGAGGGAAGATAAATTTTTTTTTACAAAACTCAGTGAGAACTGAGCATTACTGGGCTCAGTAATTTGATTACTGGGCATGTAATCATAACAAACCAACCTTCCTTCCTCCCTCCCTTCATTTCTTCCTTCCCTCCTGCCTTCCTTCCTTCCTTCCCTCATTCCTTTCTTCTCCATTCCCTCTAAACAGATAGTCAACCAACCTTTATTAACTACATTAATCTAGTTATTAACCTGGTTATAACTAGGTTACTCTAGGCCATTTCTCTCATAACCCTCCACATGTAGGGTATGCATATGAACCAAATCAGGATCTTATCCTTACAGAATTTGCAGAGGAAGAAGAGAGATTGACATGAGGATGCTAATTATAGCAGTGAACCCCAGGGAGGGAAGTGAAGTACTAATTGCCAAACAAAAATACAGAGAAGATGGCAAAGGGTTTTAGAGCCTGGGTAGCAGATTTCAAGCAAAGGGATCACATTTGTGGCTAAGCCATCCTGGGATCAAAGTATACACCTGCTATTTTGCAATGAAGTAATTAACTGTTAAGAAACCAGGGAGCCAAATAAAAGACTTAGAAAAAACTAAGGCAGTGATGAGTTAAGGAGCCAAACAACCATGTTCGTATAAATACTGGGCAGAATGGTATCATATCACAATTTTAATGGTATTTAAAAAGTCTATAAAAACAAAATGTAATAAATTCTGGGGTTTGGAATATAATAAAAAATGATGTAGTATCAAATAGAAAAAAATATTATTTGAGATCTGCAGGTTCTCTGCTGTTGAGTTAAATGGCAAACCTATTATTCTATTCTAATTTGTGAAACTAAGACTTTTTTTTTTTCAGACAGAGTCTAACTATGTCACCCTCAGTAGAGTGCTGTGGTGTCACAGCTCACAGCAACCTCAAACTCTTGGGCTTAAGCAATTCTCTTGCCTCAGCCTCCCAAGTAGCTGGGACTATAGGATTCCGCCACAATGCCTGGCTATTTTGTTGTTGCAGTTGTCATTGCTGCTTTAGCTAGCCCAGGCTGCATTTGAACCCACCAGGCTCGGTATATGTGGCTGGTGCCGTAACCACTGTGCTATGGGTGCCGAGCCTGAAACTAAGACTTTTAATACACACATCTTTCATGAAGACTTTCTGATTTCTTAAATTCGCAGTACAGGCTTCTTCTAAAGCAGTGTTTTTCAACCTGTTAAAAAAATATCTCACAACACACTTGAACCTATAGTCAAACTTCCACAGCACCCTTAAGTTATGTTGATTTTTTAAAAAAAAGAGTAAAAATAAAAAAGAATATACTTTCTGTGCTTTGAACATATGTACTATCCTCTCATGGCACCAGTTGCAAATCACTGCTCTAAACCCTTGGTTGCTAATTTGATCACTAGCACTAGCTGCCTTGTGTAAGCAGAGGCTGCTTGCTGGTAAAAGGCTGCATTGCTTTATATCTGTCAGAGAAGCATGAAAGTGAAGACTCCCACCACAACCATACTCGTTAAGATTAACATAGCCCTTGAGTTTCGCTTGGTTCTATACTTTGAATTACAAGCTTGAGAGGGCTTTCGACTGTGATGGGTTGGTTGTGGTATCCATGATTTCATGGCCAATTATCAGGGCATTTCATGCAAAATAACTTGTACTCTAGTAAAAGGAACTAAAGTCAGTTATGGCTACTAAGGTAGGAATAGTAAGATTTAAACTATCTGCAGGTCTTTCTGCTGGCTTCCCTTCACCCTCACCCTCATGTCTCCTGGCCAAAGGAGGCTTGTAGGTGGGAAGAGGATAAAGGGCTGGGGTATGGAGTAATCTACTTTGAGCTCTGAGAAACAGCCAGGCAGGGCTGTCTGTTCCAATTCATTTTGCAGAGAATTAAATAGAGAAAATAATTAATTGGAAGGTTGGGACAGGGTCTTAGTAGGACACAGAAGGAGCTGGTGTGGCCTATAAAACTGTTGGGGCAGGCAGCTGGCTCAGGAAGTCTGGGGGTGGTCAAAATATAGAAGCAACCAACCTTGGCACTGAGCTCTGAAACAATGACCCGATCCCAGGGCCAGCCTCGGGTGTGCACGAGCCATGCCATCCCACTGGGCCCTACATCTAAAAAAGCTGCTTCCTTGGTTAAATGAGCTGTTGTCCTATCTTGAAGTTGTTAGCAGTTTTTCAAAATGATGCCCAGGGTGGTGCCTGTGGCTCAGTGAGTAGGGCGCTGGCCCCATATACTGAGGATGGCAGGCTTGAACCCGGTCCCAGCCAACTGCAACAACCAAAAAAAAAAAAAAAAAAAAAAGTCAGGGTTGTGCCAGGCGCCTGTAGTCACAAGAGAATTGCCTAAGCCCAGGAGTTGGAGGTTGCTTTGAGCAGTGTGATGCCACGGCACTCTACTGGGGAGGCAATAAAGTGAGACTCTGTCTCTACCAAAACAAAACAAAACAAAAACAAAGACAAAAAACAACAACAACAACAAAACCACGATGCCCAGCATTTTCATTTTACACTATTCCCTGAAAATTGCATAGGCAATCCTACCTCGGATGGTTTGCATTGATATTGCACAAAGATGTGTTAGAAGGGCAATAAAAAAGGGTATTTGTGGTGTTTCAGGAGGGAAAGTTTGCTATTTAGACTAACAATATTTAAAACCCATGTCCTGGTCTCTTCCATAGAATTGAACACAGGGCCTACTCCTGAATCATCATCACCATTTCACAGTGTACATCCTCCACCCAAGGGACCCAGCCCTGCAGGTCAGGTATCAATCAGATCCGCTAGGACGTTGAACCAGGAGACCCCAAAGCCTTGTGATTCTGGGACTTATCTCCCCAGAGCTCAAGACAACACACATGGGACACATCGGAGGTTGTGGACACGTGGCTGAGAGCCCAGCAGGTGCAGGCCGTGTCCGGGAAAGCCTCTCGTGCTGCCTTTCACAGGTGCGGCTTGTGCCCCTCGACCTTCTGGAGCACTGTGGTTCTGTCTGTTTCTAGGGCAAATGGAAACCTGGAGAATTATTGCCTGCTAAGCAATCCGAAAAGAAACCAGGAGTTCAGAAATAGCTTAGTGCTTCCAAGGATAGTGGAAAAATAACATCCCAGCCAGGCAAACAGCGCAAGGTCAGGATGTGGGCGTCTAGCGTTTCTCGCTGTGGGGCTGCAGGCCTGTGGGGTCAGGAAGCTTTTGCATGCTCAGTGGTGGCCCCGGCGATGGGAACACTGTTAAAGCTTGGACCCCGGCTGGAGGTTTATAAAAGGCATATTTCTTGGCTTCTGAAACCACATCCACTGTAGAACCTAATGAGGGATAGAAAAAGGCATTTCCTGAGATCTGCAATCAGAAGCCAGAGCACTGTGGGGACAGGGCCTGATGTATGTCCCTGAAATTTACTGGTTTTCACGTGGAGCTGGTGCGGACATGTCAAAGGTCAGAAGCCCATTGGGGGCATCCACACAGGCAGGTTCTAAAGGGCCCGTGTCTAGTTTCTTGTCCCTTCGTAGTCTTGTATGCTGCTGAGGCTTCACATGCTGGGGGATGGAGTCGGAGGGTTGTCCAGGTGGGCTTCAGGCTGACTGAGGGGGTGTGTTTGAAATATGAGGACCCAGGGGAAGCTGTTGCTTCTCCAGAGGTCCTCGGTAAAGAGAGTGGCCCAGGGACAGTAAGAGCTTGACTATAGACAACCATGTGCATCCCCACGTGGAGATCACCAGAGACATAGGCTCCGGCCTCAGATGAAAGCAGCCTGGGGTGAGAGTGACGCAAGGCAGGTGTCTCGGGTACAACATTTAAGGGGATGCTCACTCCCAGGGCTGGCACGTGCAAAGTTGGCGTCTGCTGGCCTCACTTGAGTCTTGGCTTTGGCAACCAGAGTGAACCAGAGATCTGTAGCTTTCTTCCTCTCCTATCTTTCTGGAGCCTCAGAAAACGGCCTTAAAAACAAGCCTATTTCTCCCCTCCATCTTCCTGGAGTCACACTTCTAGTCTGTGTAGACTGGAGCTTTAAGGTATAACTGTGAAGGTTTAAACTGTCTTAGACTATGTATTAATAATAGAAAGTGTCTGGCAGTGCCTGTGGCTCAAAGGAGTGGGGCACTGGCCCTTTATACCAGAGGTGGCGGGTTCAAACCCAGCCCTGGACAAAAACTAAAAAACTAAAAAAAAAAATAAAATAGAAAGTGTCTGAATAATATGAACTTGGACTAAGATTCAAAGAAGTCATTATCAAATCATGAATGTGGGAGGATTGATATCATGTGGTTGCAATGTCAACTTTGAAGAAAACAAGTTTAACAAGTAGTAAGACTCGTCAAGGAAGTGGCATAAGCCAGTGCTTCTGAAGAGGGATTAAGACTGATGAGAGGAAGGGGAAGGAGGAGGTCACTGTACCCACTCTAAAATTCGTGGTCCTGTGGAGGATCTGAATATCTGACAGGCTTAGGTTTGCATCCTGGCCTCATCACCTATAGCAGTGGAATCTGGGAAAAGCACTCAAGCCTGTGTTTCATGACCTGTAAGTAGCAGCAAGAATGCCTGCTCTTACTGGGCAGTACTGTTGTAAGGACAAAACCTCACAGGATAAAGAAAGCACCTGCACTCTGCTTGGCACCTGGGTGGTGGTCAGCAAACATGAGTTGTTTCCCTTGGCCGTTCCTGTTTTGCTAAAGGGATTGGACTTTTCACCATGGACACCTGTGAGGGTTGGTGTGTATTGAATATGTGTGCTGCCGAGCAAAGCCTCTGTGAGGCAATTCTGGAAACTGTACAACTGGATGGGGAGAAACTCTAAACCTACAAACGACACAGATTATATTCCTGCTGTCTATGGAAGAATGTAATCTGCGATTATGAAGTCAAGTGAGTGCTTAAGTCTGGGAGTCACAAAAGCCATGGAAGCCCCATGAAGCCTTGTAGAGGTCACGTGTGCACACTGAAAGACATGTTTCTCTTTTCTGTGGGTGGTAGATCTAAAAGCGCTGTATAGACAAAATGAACAAGTAGCTTTCAAGATGTTTGGATCTAACCATAGAGGTTAGTTAGAATTGAGCTAGTTCTTGAGGAGATCTGTGATACATAGAGTAGAAACCATATCTTTGGAAGTTGTCATGGAGGTCAATTTCACTTTCCTACCAGAATCAGGGAGAAAATTCTGGGCCTAGTGTTCTAAGTGTGTGGACGTCTCATGGTATGTTTGAAAACGTTTACATGTCTAATAAGATTCTAGATTTTTTCTTTATGCTTTTTAAATTTCTGCAGGAAAGCATCTCTTGCATTTAAACAATTGTATTTTGCTATTTATAAAGGAAAAAAAAAAATGAAAAGAAACTAGCCAGAGGTCTTATAACAATATTATGTACTGTGTGTAATAGCAGGAATCACCACATATACAGGGTGACTGACATATGAAATGAATCACATTTGGACTTAATGCTATGTTATGAAAACACAAATCATTCTGTTTCTGTGAATAGAGAAATTAATTTCTTTATGTTGAAGTTTTGGAATTATTCATCTCTTCCTCTCATAACATTATCTTGGGGGTTGGGAAAGATAGTTAACTACATTGGTCTTCCTTAAAAATCTAACACTCTTCTCATTATTATAATAATGGTATTTAAGCTGTGACACCAATGAATTTTTTCTTTTCCTGTAGTGATTTTATTTTAAAGGTGGTTGTTCAGACATTTTAATCCAGCCATAAATATTTTTTCTGAAACTAGGCAGGGATGGTTTGAATTCTAATCCTTTGGGGGGAAAAATGGAAAATTCTCTACAGTTACATTGAAATGCTGAAATGAGAGATTATTAGAAATGTATTTGAAGAAAAATTCTAATATTCATATCAAGTAAGACTTTGGGGCATTATTTTAAATAAAGATTTCTTCTTTTAAAGTAAGGCAACGTAAGATATACATATTGCTTCAGATTTAGTGGGAAAATGGATCAAATTTATTTGCTCCAATGCACTGGCCCCCTATTTCATTGAAATTAACAATTTTATGGTTTAATCTATCCAGTATTTCTTAAATTACCAATAATTTACCTATATTATAAAGAGAGAAGTTGTGGATATGGTATATAGGTATGTATGTGGAGTGAATTAACATCAAACTCAAACTGGAATCAAAGGAACAGAGAATCTAATGAATTCATGAACGATACCAAAGAAGGCTGCCTTCTATTTCTTTCCCAGAATATGATCGGCGGCAGGACCTCTTGGCTTAGTACACAGAGGAGATGGAGAAGAGAAGGGCTGGCATTTTACACAGTTTATCTTCCATTACTGCATTTAATTTTTAAAAGGACATCAGAATCCTTTGAGAATTCTATCACAGTCTAAAATTCTGCTCCCAGTTCCACAATTTATTTCTAGTTGATACAGTGATCAGATGTAATATGCCTTAAAAAATAATAATATTGAAAACTTGCAAAGACAAGCCTCCCTTGATAAATGGAAGAGGTATATTCCTGAAAGAGAATGTCTGTGTGTTTAAACTCTCTAAGGACACCTTTATTCTGGTCCCTGAGTTCTACATGCTATATTAGCATCTTACCAGTAATATAATTCCAGAAATCAGGGCTGGAGGAAAGTCCTAAGAGTCATGAGTTTGTGCATGAGGGAAAGGGGATGGTTGCGGGAGTAGGGGCAGAAAGCAGGCAACTGGTACAGACAGGAGTTGGGGACAGAGAGGACTCTTCTCATCTGTACATCAGTCTCAAGAGCTTGGAGAAAGTGAGGCCGCCCACATTCCTATTCAGCAAACATCGTCCTCCAATTCAAACATTCATCACAACATGTGGTCCCAATGCTGAGTACTCCTAGACAAAAAGTAACATGGAAAGAGGTATCTACAAACATTCCTCCCTCAGGGTACTTACAGATGAAATTGCCCCATGCACCAGCAGATAATTTTCCAACTTCATTCCAGAACAGACCGGAGCACAGCAGGATTAATGACATGGACCTCTCAGCCTTTTTCACCCACTTCTTAGAAACTTTTTCCCTAATAGGCCCCCAATACATGTCTTTTAACTTCTGTAAGATGGAACTGAAATTTTCCCTACACTCTTCTCGAACTCCAACGCTCTCTTTTCCTAATAAATCCCAACACTGGCTGTCAGTCGTCACAAGTGGATGGGCATGAGCACCCAGGTTACATGCTAGTGGTTTCGCCTCACGAATGTGGGGACACGTCATCTGTGGATGCTGTGTCTTCAGCCAGGCACCAGCATGGTCACTCTGGTTTTTGTCCTTCCAGGTTTGAGTGTGATAAAATTTGGCAGGAAATAAAGAAACCCTATTAAAAACATCACAGTAGGTCATCTGAAAAGTGTAATAGATGAGCTATGGAAGACAGCACTCGAGGATTTATGACATTTCTATCCTATGACAAGTTTTTAATTGTTTCAATCACAGTGACAGTCAGTGACTGAAGGCAGGCAGGGTAGCAGGCTTAGATGCTCATGGCGTGACAATTACAGATGTGACAGAAACTCTTCTGGCCTACGGGATATCTGTTTCCCACATCACATTAACATGATTTTCTCAAAAAAAATTTTTTTTTTTGGTAAATAATAGCCTCTTTCAGAGCAAACCTGGGAACCTCTGTGGCTATAAGTCACTTGAGCCTTTGCAAGCAGAATGTGTAATACTTTGTGGAAGGACAACTTACTAAGAGGGTGATTTAAATCCTATTATAGCAGCTACTCGGGAGGCTGAAGCAAGAGGGTCACGGGAACCCAGGAGTTCAAGGTTGCAGGGAGCTATGATGATGTCACTGTATTCTAGCCTAGGCAACAGAGTAAAATCCTATTTCAAGAACAGAAAAAAAAAAAAAAATCCTTTTATTATGACTAGGTTCTGATATTTTTGAAATGCTCATAGCAATGAACTCTTTGGTAACCAAACATCATGATGATCTGAAAAGGTGTTTTACTCAGACACTTATAAGGGGAAAAAAGTCCCACTCAGGCTAAACTGCCAGCATATTGGTTTGAGGGGCAGTCTATCAGAATTCATAAGAATTCTCCTTTGAATACATTAACATTAACTGTTTCCTTTCATCTTGTGGTAAAGCTGCACGACATTGTTACTTTTGTGGACCTTTCCTTGGGCATTGACTGGAGATCAAGATGTAGACACTCTGACAGGGATGCCAAGCTATCAATAACCACCCAGATTTGTACTTTGAAATCTCCACCAGGAACAGCGCCTGAAGAAAAGACCCTTTGAAAGGCTAGAACTTTAAAATATTGTAAAGCATCGTTGTGTGTAGCTGCTCTTTCTTTAAATTTGAATTCAATGACCATTTACTTCTCACCTTTTAGAAACAGAATTAACAATTCATATTAGCAAAATACATGTATAGGCTGTTAAAAGTCCTATAGTAAAGAAGTCTATTGAATTCTGTTTATCCTAGTGCTTCCCAATATGATTGACTATGGAAGACTTTCATTTGACTCATATTTAGATGCCAAAAAGGCAAATATTTCATAAAACCCAATGTGAGATATACCAATCCGATGTGATTATTAATTAAAAAACTAGATGTGCCCAATGCCTTCCATCTGAATGGTATGATACCGCTTTTAACTAAGGTTGGCATCTTCATGAACAGTACAAAGTAACTGTACTGCAAATCTCCAACAGAACCTTCCAGCTCTGAAATCTGCTTCCTTTAGGAAAAAACAAACAAACAAATTAATTTTAGGCAAAACATGTATTCTGGGTTATATTTTAGACAGAACGAACATTTACATCATTGCACTGTATTTATCTAATTAATGTGTGAGGCAAATCTAATCACTCAATAAATATTGGTTAGTTACACTTAATCCTCCTAACAATGCTATGAGGTTGATATTCATCCAGTTTAATAGATGAAGAACTGAAATTCAGAGGAGTTAAATATTTCATCCAAGTAAACACAGTAAATGATCAAGCTGGGTTTGGAGCCCATGGAGCTGAAAAACAGTGTATGTGCTCCTCCCCCACAAAGCTGTCCCGGGGCTCTTTGGTCTTTTCCTCAGGCTGATAAAGTTCCCGCCCTGCCCTTCCCCTGTCACACACCCATGTTAATCTGGTCTCTGATTGGCAGGAGCTACTCAACAGTCTTCAGGATAGGAGAGAAGTCAGCAAGGCCAACTCAGGACAGGCCTACATCTCTCACTTCATGAGACTGAATTTTAATGTTAGGATGGTAACTTTTACCAATTTTTCCATCCTTCTTCCCACTTTTTTTCCTGGAGCATGCATCTGGATCATGTTCTGCCCCCTTTATATCCAGTTATCCAGAAAGGAAGGGAGCCCGAGTGATTGGGAAAAAGCCAATCACTGAGCCACGTTCTAATTCTTAATCTGCCCCTAGTGACGTGGACAACCGAGGCAAGCCGCTTATCCCTTCTGAGTCTTATTCTCTCATTGCTAATATAAGAGAACTGAGCTAAGTGGTTTTCAAGACCCTGCCCAAACCTATAATTACCGCATATACTCGAGTATAAGCCGAGTTTTTTCGGCACAACCCGAACTCGGCTTATACTCGGGTCATACATGTTATTTGATTCGTGCAGCGCGCACCTAATCAAATGCAGGTAGTCTCCAGTCATCTTCTGCCGTCTGCTTGAGGGGGCAGTGCTTCAGCTCAGTCCACAAGTCACAGCTGAACTGAACTGTATTCCACTGAACTATTTAACCCACAATATTTAATGGCACATTTAATTAAGTGAAAACCCCATTTAAGGCAGTAAAATCTTGTAAATAAATGTTTATAAATCCTGTTTTGGGTATATATTTTTATTTTTGAAATTTACCAGTGGCTGCTGCATTTTCCACCT